>JBBPBX010019122.1:28326-44791 GCA_038048925.1 Garcialebias charrua
GTGATCAATTTTTCTTCCGTACATTTTTCGGCATCTTTTTGGTTCCATACTATTTGTGCTATTTCAACAAATCATAAATCAAAATGTTCAGCTCTTTCAGGACAATCCTGCTTTGACTTTTGGTATTGGTGCAACTTTAACAGTCTCCCCACCATCACAGACATCTACACATCCAGATGCAGGAAGAGGGCCACCTGCATCATGAAAGACCCCACTCACCCAGCACACACACTCTTTGCCCCACTCCCCTCAGGACGGAGGTTGAGGAGCATCAAATGTAGAACCACTAGACTGAGGAACAGCTTCTACCCTGAGGCTGTTAGACTCATGAATAAATAAATAATCAGAATAATCACTGCAAAATATCACATCATGCTGATGCTGATCTGTTTCTTGTTGCTGTGTTCATTCGTCACCATCTGCTCATACAGTCTCAAGTTCGTGCTGCTGTTTGTAATGATGTTTTTCTATTACATTAGTGCTTAGTGTATTTTTTTAGTTGTTTTTCTTAGTTCATATCTTAGATCTTATTACTATCTTTCTCTTACTTTTTATTGTTGAATGTAACTGGGACCCTGTGTACATAATCTCGTGTCATCACATGTGCCACATGCGATGCAAATGACAAAGATTCTCTGACTTAACATTTTGAAATATTCAGACTTTTCTACCATTTCTTTTCTAATAGAAAATTAATTGAGCTAATTTTACATCCTTCAGATCTTTAGATATGTTTGCAACCTTTTATTGTTACTGTCACATTCTGTTCTGGTTCAGCTTCTTTCAGCTTCCATGTGTGAATGTAAACTTTTTTCCAGCTATTTTCAGCTGATTTCAGTTGTGTTTTTTTTAGCTGTTTTATGCTCCGTTAAGGTTCTTTCTGCCAACTACAACATTTTTTGTGCTTCTTCTAACTTCTTTCTGCTAATTTAAGCTTGCTCTTTTCAGCTTATTTCTATGTTTCAGCTTTTCTGCTATTTCAGCTATTTTGATGTTTTTATGATAATTTTAGCTTTTTCAGCTATTCTTTGCCTAATTCTGTGTGCTCTCTCCACTTCTAGTAATTTCAGCTTATTTCTGATTTTTTAGCTACTTTTCAGCTTTTTTTTGTGGCTAATTTCAGCCTCTTCAGATAATTTCCACTTTATTGTGCTCATTTATGCTAATTGGGCAAACTTGTTCTTTCTGCTTTTTTCTGCTAATTTAAGCTTGTTCTTCGATTTCAGCTACATTTCAGCATGCTTTTAAGCTAATTTCAGCTACTTCTCAGCAAGTTCTTCTGCAATAAACATTTACACTGCATTTTTGCAGTAAATGCAATTTCTTTTAATTTCACCCCCATCTCAAACCATCAAGTGTCCAAACTCTGAACATCTCGGTCCTCAGCAAAGTCTCTTATTCTCGAGGTGCTCAGCTGAGTCTTCATGTCCTTTATTTCACAGGTTTGTCCCGTAGAGACACTAGTGTCTCATTTATTTGCAAAGATTTTTTGCACTGTTTCTACACAAATAAAATGATACAATAAATAAAAGGCATTAAAAAACGCACAAGCACACAAACATTTTCTAACATAAGCTACACTGACCTAAAAGTAACAATTAGAAATGTGAGCAAGTGTTTACAGATGTGCTGTTCAGTTTATTCATTCAACCTTTATTTAGTCAGGTAAATCTCATTGAGCCTCGAGGGCTCATTTACAAAAGCGACCTGCTACAAACTAAAGAATGATGAACAGCAATGGTAGAATTTCCTTAAACAACAAACAGAAAAAAAAAAAAAAACGTAGGAGAGAAATAGAAAGTGAAATGCAAAGTATCAAAACTAGCAAAACACCACAAGGTAGATGTACAAAATCAAAAACAGGAACATATCTGCAATGGTTTTTGCCAGGTTTCCAAAAGATTTTTAAAACCATTTAGGGAGGTCAGGGCCGAGAGCTTCAAATCTTTTTGTAAGATATTCCAGGAAGCAGGAGCAGAGTAGGAGAAGGCCCTTTTTCCAAGTTCAGTCCTCACTGACGGAACACTGCAGGTGATGATGTCCTGAGAGCGCACACTGTAGCTGCACTCACGTAAAGACATGTAGGAGGAGATGTATGAGGGCAGCAGACCGAGAAGTGATTTAAAGATGAAAATGTACCAGTGGAAGAGTCTGCGTGAGGTTAATGATGTCCAGTTAACCAGTGAATACAGGGTGCAGTGGTGGGTACGATAATCACAGCCAGTTATGAATCTTAGAGCACCATGGTAGACAACATCCAACATCCGCAGGGTGCTTGTAGGAGCATTCATGTAGAGAATGTCACCGTAATCAATGGAGGGGAGGAAAGTCACAGATACAAGGCGTTTCCTAACATTCAGTGTTAGACATGATCTGTTTCTGAAAAAGAAACCCAGTTTAACTTTCAGTTTCTTTACTAGGTTTTCCACATGGAGTTTAAAAGAGAGATGTGAATCAACCAGTATACCCAAATATTTATAGGAATCAACAAACTCAATTGGGACACCATTTGAGTTTAAAATCTGAGGAAGATCTGCTGGGACCGACTTCTTACTTGAAAAAAACATCATGTTAGGCTGATTGGTGACTCTAAATTGACCCTAGGTGTGAGTGAGAGAGTGGATGGTTGTTTGGTGTGAGTGAGACAGGTCCCTCTTGTAAATGAGTCCCCGTGACTCAACGAGGCTAGCCTGTATAGATAAAGGTTGAATGAAAAAAAACATCCCTTTTGACTGTCTGACTGTCAATGTGTAGCCTGGTTAAAACCAGACCCTTGTCCTTCACTTCGCTTCGAACTAGGGTCTGGACTTTCTCCATAGAGAACCAATTCTTGCTGGAGGCGTTGGCCTCTGCTGAGGAACAAAACCATTGGATCTTAGAAAAATTTTGAACAGGGAAAAGCATTCTGCTCCCTCCCCCTCAGAGCCATATATGGCTGCTCCCCCGTGGTATGTTGGACTTGACATCTGCTCCGCCTCCTGCTGAATTTTCTCTCGCTGCCAGCTGCCGCTGCATATTCTGTGTTTATATGTTAATAAAACGTTTTAAAAAAATAAAATAAAACCATGGATTGCTGGTCCACCACACCAGAAGACCATTCATTCATTCATTCATTCAACCTTTATTTAGTCAGGTAAATCTTTTGAACCTCATGGGCTCATTTACGAAAGCGACCTGCTAAAACTAAAGAACAATGAACAGCAATGGTAGAATTTCCTTAAACAATAAACAATAAACAAACAAACAATAAACAATAGAAAACAAAAGAGAGAAAAAAAATATATATATATATATATATTTTTTTTTAACAAAGTATCAAAAAACTAGCAAAACATTATAAGGTATATGTATAAAATCAAAGACAGGAACAAATCTGCATTGGTTTTTGCCAGGATTCCAACAGATTCTGAAAACCATTTAGAGAAGTCAAGTTCGAAAGCTTCAGATCTTTTTGTAAGATATTCCATGAAGCAGGAGCGGAGTAGGAGAAGGCCCTTTTTCCAAGTTCAGTCCTCACTGACGGAACACTGCAGGTAATCATGTCCTGAGAGCGCACGCTGTAGCTGCACTCACGCAAAGACATGTAGGAGGAGATGTATGAGGGCAGCAGACCAAGAAGTGATTTGAAGATGAAAATGTACCAGTGGAAGAGTCTGCGTGAGGTTAATGATGTCCAGTTAACCAGTGAATACAGGGTGCAGTGGTGGGTACGATAATCACAACCAGTTATGAATCTTAGTGCACCATGATAGACAACATCCAACATCCGCAGGGTGCTTGTAGGAGCATTCATGTAGAGAATGTCACCGTAATCAATGGAGGGAAGGAAAGTCACAGATACAAGGCGTTTCCTAACATTCAGTGATAGACATGATCTGTTTCTGAAAAAGAAACCCAGTTTAACTTTCAGTTTCTTCACTAGGTTTTCCACGTGGAGTTTAAAAGAGAGATGTGAATCGATCAGGATACCCAGATATTTATAGGAATCAACAAACTCAATAGGGACACCATTTGAAGATAAAATCAGAGGAAGATCTGCTGGAACCGCCTTCCTACTTGAAAAAAACATCCCTTTTGTTTTATCAGCATTTAGGACAAGTTTGAGACGGAACAAATCTGACTGGATGATGTCAAAAGCGGATTGCAGTAACTGGAAAGCCTTAGCTACTGTTTTAGCTCGGCAATAAACAACTGTATCATCAGCATAGAAATGTAAGGATGCATCAGGGATGCAGTGACCTACATTAGCTATGTAGATTGTAAAGAGAGTGGGTCCTAAAACTGAGCCTTGTGGTACACCATTTTTAACTGTTAAATAGCTGGAAGAAGTACCGTTATGTTGAACACATTGCCTCCGATTGGAAAGATAGTTAGAAAACCAACCGATGGTGTGATCAGAGAAACCGATTTCTGAGAGCTTATGACACAGGATGTTATGATCCACAGTGTCAAAAGCTTTAGACAGGTCTAAGAAAAGTGCAGCACAATAGTCCTTAGCATCCAATGCTTCAACAACATCATTCAGAACCTTCAGAGAAGCAGTTGTTGTGCTGTGTTTTTTCCTGAAACCAGATTGATGAAGAGGTAAGATGTTAAATGAGTCCAGATAGTTTTTGATCTGAGAGTTTATCAGTTTTTCTAGAACCTTGGCTAAGATGCAGAGTTTAGAGATCGGTCGATAATTGTTCAATGAGGTGGGGTCACCTCCCTTCAGCAAAGGAAGAACAAAGGCTGTTTTCCAAGCATCCGGAATGGTGTTTTGGCTTATGGACAGATTAAAGATGTGGGTCACAGGGACTGTGATGATATGAGCAGCCAGCCTTAAGAAGTAAGGTGGAAGTTCATCTGGACCTGCAGATTTTTTAGGATCAAGATCATTTAACAGATCCAGACCAGAAAATCTGATGGGACTCGGGCAGCAACGTAAAACCCGATTTTAATTCTCTCGTGACAACCTGAGGCATTTCCTCATAGCGGAGGGAGAGGATGAGGAGGAGGAGGGAGAAGGGAGCGATCACTTGACTTTTGGCCAAAAAAACAAAAGAAAACTCCAGATAAGGGATTAAGAAGGGGAAATTAATACATTTGTGTCACATATAAAACAGTCCTGCATCGCTTTGCATCGCTTTGAATGAGAACATGCGGCTGCTCGCTGGCTGCGAGCTGGAACAGGTGGGGGAGTGGGTTAGGGGCCAAAAACTCTGCCCCTTCTGTTCTCTGATTGGTCCGGTCAAAAATCAGCCGGAGAAATCGTTGTCTATGGGAGAAGTCCCAGACTGAGCAGTGAAGGGAAATGAGAATTGAGCAGAGCTGTGCAGGAAGGCGAGGGCCAGGCTAGTCAATGTGGGGCTGAAAGGTTAAGTCTGTATAGTCTGTTATTCAGAGACATTTATATGCTGTAACAAAGACAAGGGTTCCGTAACCCAGTCATCCCCCCCCCCCCACTCACTGGTTCTGCAACGAGGCGTATGCTTGCTCTTCCCTCTTCATGTTCTCCTCCTGCTTTTTTGCTCTTTGTCTGTGTATCGGAGCAGCTCCTATTTTTACACATCTTCTGAAATGAAAACTACTGCTTTGGATCTGACCAACTGGACTATCGACTCAAATGACAAAATATTTTCAACAAAGCAACAGGGTCCTGGAGAACCCTCTTCTGCTCGGACGACATGCATGTGGCTGGATATATCTCTAGGGAAGTGGATGTGATGCGTCTACCTCTGCTGTCGATCGAGGATGCCAAAATTGCATATAACTGGATTTATGATAACAGGTGCCCTGTGTTAGAATAGTCTGAATCCTGGTTTATCAATATACAAAGAAGACGGCCACAGCTAATTTGACCCTCGTCAGGCTGCTGCCTATGTGATGGTCTGGTTCGTGCTTTGAGGACTCAAAATCAGCTGATTTACGAGCTAAACCGTAAGATGGAAGTGATTTGAATCGCAGGCCATCTGCAGCTTTGGGACTCGTCAGCATGAAAACGACCTTGAAGAAGGTCGTAAGCATGGACCAGTAGAATGCACCCTAATCTGGCCATTTCGGACCTTTGAATAAGTACCAGTAAAGACTCAAGGCTGACAAGAGAAAAAATTGTCTGCCTGAATAAATCAACAATTGTTGCTTATCTGAATCTGACTCCCCGGTTGGCCTTGAAACAAGCTGACTTATCAATTTTTTCCTGGGAAGTGTGTAAACCAAGGAAAAGCTACGTCTAGCGCACCCCTCTCCCCCCAAAATCCTCTGTGGAGGCTTATCAGAAGTGTGATGGCTGACCATCAGCTTATCAGGACAATGGACTATCCGGAAGGGCTTCATGGACCACCTCGTTGTTAAATGCATAGGTAACGTGTTCATAAATGGGCTTTAGCTGGCAGTTTTTTGATGTCTTAAATCGTGTCTTGTTCGGACAAGATGTGAAGAGATCTTTTTTTTTTTTGGAATGCCACTATTCTGTCCTCATGACCTTGTCCCTTTTTCTATCTAAAAAATGCATTCTATAAAGGATAAGAAGGCCACACTTTATAGCAGCAGCTGCGTGCACTCCGCCCATCTTTCGGACGACTGTACGGACATATTCTCATTGTGTCTTGGTACAATGATAATAAAGCATTGACGATGGGAATGTCTGCTCCCTGCAGATTTTATATCACTTTTAAAAACCTGTATTTCCAGCTGGAGGAAGGAACAGGGAGTGAATCCCGGTTTTGTTTGGAGACATCCAGAACTGCTCCAGGAAAACATTTTCTAAATACACTCATTTATTTCTGCTTACGAGCCTCTCTTCTTCCTGAGCATCAACTGAGAGGTGAAAAGGAGTCTTCAGCACGAGCAGCAGGAAGCCACACTCTGTAATTACAGTCTGAGTGCAGGAGGCATTTAGCAGATGAGTGACACTGATCAATATGTACAATGTTAAGGAAAGGCTCCACGGTCAAGGTGATGTCGTTACATTACCCCCCACTGCAGTCGCCCCACAAACTCTGACGTCTTTGTTATTAGAAGCGCATGGAAATCTAAGCTGTCAAAGTGTGAAAAGGAAACCAGTTTTCAGTAATTCATTTCAAATCTGACTGACTGCAGAGCTGCGGCTGCCGCAGGAGGCGAACTGAGAGTCTGGGAAAATTAAACCACCGGCTTGATATCGACTGCCACTTAGGGAGTGAAGAAAGGCGGGAGATGAAATATAGAAACTGCTGCATTGTAAATTAGCGAGACAAAAACAAATTCATTGTGAGTGTGAAGGAGAGTGAACTCAGCAGGATCGACCTGAGACCTCGAGGCTCCGCGAGCAAACCAATCACAATTATGAATGTTTATAATCACAGTAATGCATCGGAACGCCTCAGAGCGCCCAGCGGGGGGTTACTGGCATCCACAGGTTGCCATTTTGATTGATAACATTGTGACTTGACTCGCCGTAACCATGGCAACAGCGCGGTATCACGCATGCTGATGACTCGGGGTTTGTCTTTTTAGTTGTGCAATAATGAGCAGAGTCAGAGGCGATGAAGACGATGGAAGGAGAGGAAGAGACGAGAAGAGAATCATCCCGATTCCACAAAAACACGCACAGATGTCAAGTTTTCTTGGTAACAGAAACAGTCAGCAGCTTCCTGTCCTGCACTTACATGACCTCTCTTCTGTTTATCCTGTAAAAACAAACTCAGCTCTAAAGTAAAGGAAGGCCGGTCACTTCTTTATTCTTGCTGAATTTATAACAAAATATTAATTTCACAGAAAAAAAATCTACGCATATGATTTGTGAGAAATGGTCCAACGTGAGATAAATACATGAAAACAGGGTACCGCTTTACAATAAGGCTCTCGCATGCTCTCCTTATAGATGGCCAATATATAGTATAGTTACATTATTAATTCCTCTATAAACACTTTGCAAATCATTAATAACTGCTTATTATGCATTTAAGGGAGACAGAGACAAAACTGACCAATTTCTTGCCAAATAGTGACCCAAGTCTTTTTCACATATATATTTCATAGTTGTAAAATTAAACATTTCAGACTAAGTTACTACCTAGTAATCACAATAAGCATTTGTAAATCAATTTTTTTGGCATATAATATTGTACTTTATCACTGCATTACAAGTACAGTATCTACAACTAATATTTCCTTTAAAAAAAGGTTTACAAATGATTATTGTGCTTACAAGACAGTAACTTAGTCTGAAATGTTTTATTTTACAACTCTAGATGAAATATTATTTTTTATTATTATGGTATGCTGGTGAAGATTCTCATGATTATTATGGTATTAACATTTATTTAACCAGGTAAATCCCATTGAGATCACAGATCTCTTTTGCACGGGAGGTCTGGGCCTGAAGGCAGCCTAACATTATGTTTTTGGTTTGTGGGAGGAAACCGGAGTACCCAGAGAAAACCCATGCCAGCACGAGAAGAACATGCAAACTCCACACAGAAAGACCAGTGGCCTCATGTATCAACCATGCGTGCGCACAAAAACATTGCGCACGTCACTTTCCACGCAAAGTGGCGTATGTATCAAATCTGATATGAACGGGAATATCTGCGCTTCCACGTACAAATCCACGGCTGCTCCCCTGCTTGCGTACGCACGTTTCTGTGGTTATTGTTCCTTTGGCGACACTTACAGGTGATCTGTGAAACCGTGTCCACGATGTGAAAACAATCATAAATCCCACCAAACACACATGATTAACGATTATTACATCCACATGGACGCAATTAGATGAGTGGATATAAAAGCATGCGCCAGATAGTGGCAACAATATTGACAACAATGAGATGTAATTTCTTTAAATAAGAAGTTAACCAAGCTGTATTAACACGCCTACGTTTAGGTCAGTGGGTAAAGCGCTTGCCTTTAGTTCCAAAGGTCGTGAGATCGACTCCCGCATGGTACAACGTTTTTCTTTTTTTTTTCGTTCCAGATTGAAATACACATGAAAACTATTTACAAAACAATAAATCGTCTGCTTCCTTTCATTTCATGTATTGTTCTATTTCTTGTTGTTTCATTCAATAGTTTTCCTGTGGTCTTTAAATCTGGAATGAAAAAAAAAACATTGTACCAAGCGGGAGTCGATCTCACGACCTTTGGGACGAAGGGCGGGCGCGTTCGCCACTAAGCTATACAGGCATGTTAGATCAGCTTGGTCAACTTCTTATTTAAAAGTGGATGGTTTGTTTTGCACTGTGCGTGCCGAATGAAGCCTTTTTCCGTGCTTCTCTGCCTCACTCAGAAGTGATTTCTGTTCACAGTCCGTGAAGTTCCTCTTTTTTCCACGTTCCGACATGATTTGCAATGGAGCAGAGACGACATTCCTGTCGTGCATGGCATATTTGAATGACTTTGCATATTCATACGGAGGCGTGTCAAGGGCGGAGTCGGCCACTCTCTCATGTGCGCTGAATTCCACGTTGATTGTGTTGTACATAAGGAATGTGCGTGGATTCCGGTGTACGCACAGTTTGATAAATCTGGATTTTTTTGTGCGTGGACACTTTTCTGGATTTGTCCGTACGTGACTTTTCAGTAAGAAATCTACGCAAGTCTTTGTACATGAGGCCCCTGGTCCGCACATTCCTTCAGAACTTTCCCTGGGATGTTGTCTGGTCCGGAACTTATGAATGTTTCTGTTAAATTATTATTTTATATATTCATGTTTCTGTTAAATTATTATTTTTATATATGAAATATTCTGTAAAATTATTATTTTATATATGAATGTTTCTGTTAAATTATTATTTTATATATGAATGTTTCTGTTAAATTATTATTTTATATATGAATGTTTCTGTTAAATTATTATTTTATATATGAATGTTTCTGTTAAATTATTATTTTATATATGAATGTTTCTGTTAAATTATTATTTTATATATGAATGTTTCTGTTAAATTATTATTTTATATATGAATGTTTCTGTTAAATTATTATTTTATATATGAATGTTTCTGTTAAATTATTATTTTATATTCATGTTTCTGTTAAATTATTATTTTACAAATGAAATATTCTGTAAAATTATTATTTTATATATGAATATTTCTGTTAAATTATTATTTTATTTAAGAATGTTTCTGTTAAAATATTATTTTATATATGAATGTTTCTGTTAAATTATTATTTTATTTATGAATGTTTCGGTAAAATTATTATTTTAGTCAAGAATGTTTCTGTTAAATTATTATTTTATATATGAATGTTTCTGTCAAATTATAATTTCATATATTCATGTTTCTGTTAAATCATTATTTTTATAAATGAAATATTCTGTAAAATTATTATTTTATATATTATGTTTTTGTAAAATAATTATTTTATATATGAATGTTTCTGTTAAATTATTATTTTATTTATGAATGTTTCTGTTGAATTATTATTTTATATATTCATGTTTCTGTTAAATTATTATTTTATTTATGAATGTTTCTGTTAAATTTTTACTTTATATATTCATGTTTTTGTAAAATAATTATTTTATATATGAATGGCCCTCATTCACGAACCGTTCGTACGCACAGATTTGTTCTTAAACTGTGCGTACGAGTGATTTAGGATCATTTGTGGCATTCAACAATGTTTTCGTATCCTACGATTTTTTTCAGATACGAACAAAATTTACGAGTGGTCCGGACCTGTCGTATATTTTAGGAGCGTCAGTCTGCTGTCATCCAGACGGATCTTCTCCACGAATAACTTCATATTTCGTTATTTAGAAAATATTTTGGGTTTAAAAAAATCACGCACCATAATTATTCTTGACAATAGGTTATTCTGTTTGAATTAGAATTATAATTTTAAGTTTAATTTGTCTGGTGTGTCGCGCAGGCTTCAGTGAGTCGTGCGCTCCCCTTGGTCATCAAAGCCGCTCCTCATATTAACACCCAGGTACATAAAATCCCCATACACCGCCGCAGAACAAGTACGAATTAAGACTGATCTTGTGCCAAACACCATCGGAGCAATTGATTATTATATCTGATTCGAAATATAACCTGCAGAATGTGGTTGCGCGCTGACCAGGAGGAGCGCGCATGACTCATTTGTGCTGCAAAACATGTTGGCACGCGTCTTGCAGCGTGGCATTTATTGTCCATCCATCTCAGACTATTCCTTGACCACCTCCTGTCCGTGCTGCGGCGAGACGTTTGTTTGAAGCCATTTTCAGATCAAACCATTTATTCTTGATTTCTGATACTGTACGACCCACGGGAGACAAAACATATGCACTACAATATTAATATGAAGTTAACTGTAGTTTCGAGACATTTTAAAATGCTTCTGTTCAAAAACACATCCGACACTTGCGGGGGGTGGTGGGGGGTAGCGGTGCGCCACGGCTCTTCTGAATAAGTGAAACTATAATGTAACACAGTACACTAAAATTAAAGATATTTGACCATCCGACACTTGCGGGGGGGTGGGGGTAGCCACAGCGCGACTGAGAGCAGATCTCCGAACGCGTGAAGTTCCTCCTTTTACTTCTTGAGTTTGAATGAATGGACACTTCCTGCTGTCAGAAGGCAGGAAACGTGGCCTTATATGGTGTTTTGAGGGGTGGGAATTATGTAAATAACCTCTCGCGTGCACGCGCAGCTGTTTAGAACAGGTGGGATTCATTAAATTTACGCAACCCATTTACACACGTTTCCTCAGGATAGAAGACTTTGTTGAATCTGACGTGGCATGTTCGTACGAACGCTTCGTACGAACAAAAGTAGGAGAAATTTAGGATAAAAATACGAACATTTTCGTGAATGAGGGCCAATGTTTCTGTTAAACCATTATTCTATATATGAATGTTTCTGTTAAATTATTATTTTATTTATGAATGTTTCTGTTAAAATATTATTTTATATATGAATGTTTCTGTTAAATTATTATTTTATATATGAATGTTTCTGTTAAATTATTATTTTATATATGAATGTTTCTGTTAAATTATTATTTTATATATGAATGTTTCTGTTAAATTATTATTTTATATATGAATGTTTCTGTTAAATTATTATTTTATATATGAATGTTTCTGTTAAATTATTATTTTATATATGAATGTTTCTGTTAAATTATTATTTTATATATGAATGTTTCTGTTAAATTATTATTTTATATATGAATGTTTCTGTTAAATTATTATTTTATATATGAATGTTTCTGTTAAATTATTATTTTATATATGAATGTTTCTGTTAAATCATTTTATTTATGAATGTTTCTGTTAAATTATTATTTTCCATCTTTCCATCCATCCACCCATCATCTATCCATCCATCCATCATCTATCCATCCATCCATCATCTATCCATCCATCCATCCATACATCATCCATCCATCATCTTCCCATCCATCATCTCTCCATCCATCCATCCATCCATCATCTATCCATCCATCATCTATCCATCCATCCACCCATCATCAATCATCCATCTTCTATCCATCCATCATCCATCCATCCATCATCTATCCATCCATCATCCATCCATCCATCATCTATCCATCCATCCATCATCTATCCATCCATCCATCATCTATCATCCATCCATCCATACATCATCCATCCATCATCTTCCCATCCATCATCTATCCATCCATCCATCCATCATCTATCCATCCATCATCTATCCATCCATCCACCCATCATCAATCATCCATCTTCTATCCATCCATCATCCATCCATCCATCATCTATCCATCCATCATCCATCCATCCATCATCTATCCATCCATATATCCATCCTTTCACCCATCATCCATCATCCATCCATTATCTATCCATCTATCATCTATCCATCCATCATCCATACATCCATCCATCATCCATCATCTATCCATTCATCCATCCATATATCATCTATCCATCCATCATCCATCATATATCCATCCATCATCATCCATCCATCCTTCAACCATCCATCATCCATCATCTATCCATCATCTATCCATCCATCATCCATCCATCCATCATATATCCATCATCCATCAACTATCCATCCGTCCATCATCAATCCATCATCCATCTATCCATCAACCATCTGTCCATCCATCATCTATCCATCCATCATCTTTCCATCCATCTAGTAAAGTAAGTAAGTAAGTAAACTTTATTTATATAGCACCTTTCACAGACATTGACATCACAAAGTGCTTCACAAGCAAAAATAAAAAGAGAAAAAATACATAAAATTAATTAAAAGCCAGTCTGAATAAATACGTTTTAAGATCTTTTTTAAAAGAGTCGATAGAGTCTGAGCTGCGCAGTGACAGAGGGAGAGCGTTCCAAAGCCTCTACCATCATCTGTCCATCCATCATCCATTCCTTCATCATCTATCCATCATCCATCATCTATCCATCCATCCATCATCATCTATCATCCATCCATCCATCATCTCTCCATCCATCCATCATATATCCGTCCATCATCTATCCATCCATCCACCCATCATCTATCATTCATAATCAATCCATCCATCATCTATCCATCCATCATCTATCCATCCATCATCTATCCATCCATCATATATCCGTCCATCATCTATCCATCCATCCACCCATCATCTATCATTCATAATCAATCCATCCATCATCTATCCATCCATCATCTATCCATCCATCATCTATCCATTCATCATCTATCCATCTATCATCTATCCATCCATCCACCCACCATCTATCCATCCATCATCTATCCATCCATCCTCTATCCATTCATCAATCCATCATCTATCCATCCATCCATCATCCATCCATCATCTATCATTCATAATCAATCCATCCATCATCCATCCATCATCTATCCATCCATCATCTATCCATTCATCATCTATCCATCCATCATCTATCCATCCATCCATCCACCATCTATCCATCCATCTTCTATCCATCCATCCTCTATCCATTCATCAATCCATCATCTATCCATCCATCCATCATCCATCCATCATCTATCCATCCATCATCTATCCATCCATCCACCCATAATCTATCATTCATAATCAATCCATCCATCATCTATCCATCCATCATCTATCCATCCATCCACCCACCATCTATCCATCCATCATCTATCCATCCATCATCTATCCATCCATCATCTATCCATCCATCCATCATCCATCCATCATCTATCCATTCATCAATCCATCATCTATCCATCCATCCATCATCCATCCATCATATATCCGTCCATCATCTATCCATCCATCCACCCATCATCTATCATTCATAATCAATCCATCCATCATCTATCATCCATCATCTATCCATCCATCATCTATCCATCCATCCACCCATCATCTATCATTCATAATCAATCCATCCATCATCTATCCATCCATCCACCCATAATCTATCATTCATAATCAATCCATCCATCATCTATCATCCATCCACCCACCATCTATCCATCCATCATCTATCCATCCATCCACCCACCATCTATCCATCCATCATCTATCCATCCATCATCTATCCATCCATCCACCCATCATCTATCATTCATAATCAATCCATCCATCATCTATCATCCATCATCTATCCATCCATCATCTATCCATCCATCCACCCATCATCTATCATTCATAATCAATCCATCCATCATCTATCCATTCATCATCTATCCATCCATCATCTATCCATCCATCCACCCACCATCTATCCATCCATCATCTATCCATCCATCATCTATCCATCCATCCTCTATCCATTCATCAATCCATCATCTATCCATCCATCCATCATCCATCCATAATCTATCCATCCATCATCTATCCATCCATCCACCCATAATGTATCCACCCATAATCTATCCATCCATCATCTTTCCTTCCATCATCCATCCATCCATCCATCCATCATCTTTCCATCATCATCATCCATCCATCCATCCATCCATCATCTTTCCATCCATCATCCATCCATCCATCATCTTTCCATCCATCATCTCTCCATCAATCCATCCTTCATCTATCCATCAATCCATCATCTATCCATCCATCATCCATCCATCATCTATTCATCCATCTATCATCCATCCATCCATCATCCATCCATCCATCCATCCATCATCTATTCATCCATCATCTATCCATCCATCATCCATCCATCAATTCATCCATCATCTATCCATGCATCCATCTATCTATCATTTATCCATCATCTATCCATCCATCATCCACCCATCCATCCATCATCCATCCATCCATCATGTACCCATCATCCATCAACTATCCATCAACCATCTGTCCATCCATCATCCATCCATCATCTAACCATCCATTATCTATCCATTCATCATCTTTCCATCCATCTACCATCATCTGTCCATCCATCATCCATTCCTTCATCATCTATCCATCCATCCATCATCTATCCATCCATCATCTTTCCATCCATCTACCATCATCTGTCCATCCATCATCCATTCCTTCATCATCTATCCATCCATCCATCATACATACATCCATCAATAATCTATCCATCCATCATCTCTCCATCCATCCATTATCTATCCGCCCATCATCTATCCATCCATCCACCCATCATATATCATTCATCATCTATCCATCCATCATCCATCCATCCATCCATCATCTATACATCCATCCATCCATCATCCATCCATCCATCATCTATCCATCCATCATCTATACATCCATCATCCATCCATCCATCCATCCATCATCTATTCATCCATCATCTATCATCCATCCATCCATCATCAATCATCTATCCATCCATCCAGCCATCATCCATCATCTATCCATCATCATCTATCCATCCATCAATCATCCATCCATCATTCAACTATCCATCATCCATCCATCATATATCCATCCATACATCATCTATCTATCCATCCATCATCCATCATTATCCATCCATCCAGCCATCATCCATCCATCATCCATCCATCATCCATCATCCATCATCTATCATCATCCATCAACTATCCATCCATCCATCATCCATCCATCATCCATCCATCATCCATCTATCATACATCCATCCATCCATCATATATCCATCCATCAATCCTTCAACCATCCATCATCCATTCATCATCCATCCATCATCCATCATCTATCCATCTATCCAGTCATCAACCATCATCCATCATCGATCCATCATCCATCCATCATCTATCATCATCCATCAACTATACATTCATCCATCATCCATCCATCCATCCATCCATCAACCATCTGTCCATCCATCATCCATCCATCATACATCATCCATCATCTATCCATCCATCATCTTTCCGTCCATCCACCATCCATCCCTCATCCATCCATTCATCATCTATCGATCCATCCATCATTCATCCATCCATCATCTATACATCCATCATCATGAGACACTGTTAATCAACATTATGCGCTGAAATAATTATTGATTAGGAACAATGAACCTGCTGTAATCTGTGTGTGTGTGTGTGTATGTGTATGTATG
>JBBPBX010019123.1:33609-44790 GCA_038048925.1 Garcialebias charrua
CAAACGCGTCTCATAAGCAATCACAACAACTTCACCTTAACCTAAACTGTAAAGTTTCTCATGTTTTCATCACATGTACAAACCGGATTCCAAAAAAGTTGGGACACTAAACAAATTGTGAATAAAAACTGAATGCAATGATGTGGAGGTGCCAACATCTAATATTTTATTCAGAATAGAACACAAATCACAGATCAAAAGTTTAAACTGAGAGAATGTATCATTTTAAGGGAAAAATATGTTGTTTCAAAATTTCATGGCGTCAACAAATCCCAAAAAAGTTGGGACAAGTCCATTTTTACCACTGTGTGGCATCCCCCCTTCTTCTTACAACACTCAACAGACGTCTGGGGACAGAGGAGACCAGTTTCTCAAGTTTAGAAATAGGAATGCTCTCCCTGAACATAGTTCTCTGCAGCGCAAACGTCTGAGCTTGTGGAGCTTGCTTAGAAATGGCTTCCTCTTTGCACTGTAGTTTCAGCTGGCAACGGTGGATTGTGTTCACTGACAATGCTTTCTGGAAGTATTCCTGAGCCCATTCTGTTATTTCCTTGACAGTGGCATTCCTGTTTGAGGTGCAGTGACGTTTAAGGGCCCAGAGATCACGAGCATCCAGTAGAGTATTACCACCTTGACCCTTACGCACAGCGATTGTTCCAGAGTAAAATAGCAAAGATTTTTAAGTTATCATCAACCGTGCATGACATCAAAAGATTTAGAGAATCTGGAACAATCGCTGTGCGTAAGAGTCAAGGTCGTAAAACTCTACTGGATGCTCGTGATCTCTGGGCCCTTAAACGTCACTGCACCTCAAACAGGAATGCCACTGTCAAGGAAATAACAGAATGGGCTCAGGAATACTTCCAGAAAGCATTGTCAGTGAACACAATCCACCGTTGCAGCTGAAACTCTACAGTGCAAAGAGGAAGCCATTTCTAAGCAAGCTCCACAAGCTCAGACGTTTGCACTGGGCCAGGGGTCATTTAAAATGGAGTGTGGCAAAATGGAAGACTGTTCTGTGGTCAGATGAGTCACGATTTGAAGTTCTTTATGGAACACTGGGACACCATGTCATCCGGACCAGAGAGGACAAGGATAGCCCAAGTTGTTATCAACGCTCTGTTCAGAAGCCTGCATCACTGATGGTATGGGGTTGCATGAGCGCTTGTGGCATGGGCAGCTTGCATGTCTGGAAAGGCACCATTAATGCAGAGAACTATGTTCAGGTTCTAGAACAACATATGCTCCCATCTAGACGTCATCTCTTTCAGGGAAGACCCTGCATTTTTCAACAAGATAATGCCAGACCACATTCTGCAGCAATCACAACATCATGGCTACGTAGGAGAAGGATCCGGGTACTGAAATGTCCAGCCTGCAGTCCAGATCTTTCACCTATAGAGAACATTTGGTGCATCATAAAGAGGAAGGTGCAACAAAGAAGGCCCAAGACGATTGAACAGTTAGAGGCCTGTATTAGACATGAATGGGAGAGCATTCCTATTTCTAAACTTGAGAAACTGGTCTCCTCTGTCCCCAGACGTCTGTTGAGTGTTGTAAGAAGGGGGGATGCCACACAGTGGTAAAAATGGACTTGTCCCAACTTTTTTGGGATTTGTTGACGCCATGAAATTTTGAAACAACATATTTTTCCCTTAAAATGATACATTCTCTCAGTTTAAACTTTTGATCTGTGATTTGTGTTCTATTCTGAATAAAATATTAGATGTTGGCACCTCCACATCATTGCATTCAGTTTTTATTCACAATTTGTTTAGTGTCCCAACTTTTTTGGAATCCGGTTTGTAGTTACCTCTGTAAGCTTGTGAAAATATTGAAAATAGAAATTGGCACACAACTAGGTTACCTCTCTGACTGAAATGTTTGCCAAACTTATAAAGATCTCCCTCACATATTAAATATATATAAATTATAATAAACTCATCGACGGGCCGAACCAGACGTGGCTGATGGGCCACCAGTTGAATATTCTGTACTTTTAAATCCCGCCTGAAAACTAATTTTACACATCTTTTATCTCAAGTTCAGTTTGAGTTCCATAAGAAGTTGATATTTTGTTGTTCACATTTGTTTTCAGCCCGATTTAATAAACTTGTGGATTTTTAATGTCTCATCTCATTAACTTAGTTTTCAGCTTTTTCTGTTTGCTCTTAACCTCCTTGGTCAACTACCAGTACGGTAGTTTTTAAATGTGAAGATCTCAGCGGTGTGGATTTTATTTTATTTTTTGCAATACATCATCTTTCCAAAAATGCATTCATATTTACCACAGAAATCTGAAGTCAGCCACTTTAAAGTTGATGTAAACAGGAAAACTGGCTCCTGCTGAGATAAATTACAGTTTGAAACTCGAACCCAACACCAGAACCTGAAGGGTGGAGACACCAAGTACATTCAGTTTATTGACAATGAGAGCCAGACACTTTAAAATCATTAAAACATAGTTTGGTTTCTGATCAGAAAATAATAATCTTGTTGTTTTGCAGCCATGTCCTTCACTACCATTGAATATAAACTTATAAATAACGTTAGAGGCCGTTAAATCAAATCCTGGATCATGATGCGCCTTTTTCTTCCAGGTTTTCAAGATGAGAAACATTTTTTCTGGGAGTTTTAACAGTTTGTAGGAACCACAGTCAGAAAAACACATCAGAGGACAAACATCTAAAACATCTGACGATATCATCACCTGTCACCAGACAAACCAACGACTTAAACGAAGCTCCGGTTGAGTTTTGAACTTTTTGGCTCTATCCAGATGTTTGCCCTGCAGCTGTTCGAGTCTTCAGTCGACTCGTCTGAACTCTGATTGGTCCGTTTCAGGCGGAAGTCTTGGGAGCTCCGCCTCCGTCAGTCCGACACACAGGAAGAGGAAATTAAATAAAAACCAGAGTCTGAAGGCGAACGCCGCTGAGCTCAGATCAGATCTCAGGTCAGATTCTGAGTGAGAGGAGAGGAGGGTCAGGTCCTGGGGGGTCGTCAGACCTGGAGGGGTGACAGCAGTGCTGGTCCTGGATCAGCCTCCAAACTCCGACAAACCAAACTTTTTACAAACCGATCAGCAGCTTCAAAATGGATCAGGTGACCTCAAGATGAGAGAGGGAGGGGCCTAACGACACCCCACCCCAACTAATCTGTCTCTGATTGGTGCAGAGCCGACCGTCGTCCCGCTGACACACGACTGCGGGCGCTGCGGCACGCAGGCCCCGCCCCTCATCACCACACAGGGCTGTGGTGGGTGTGTGGGTCTGCGGGGGGCCTCACTGCTGTTTGGAGCGCCAGAACCGTGATGTGATGGAGCCGAGGGGCAGCCCTTGCTTCTTCTGCAGGGAGAGTTCTGCCAAACGATGTTCCTCCTCCTGTTGGGAGAGATGGGGGGAGGAGATTGGGGGGGTGCAGGTTGGTCAAAACAAAGTCAAGGAGGTCCAGGACCAGAGCACACGGGACGGTTTCATTTCTGCTCCTACCTGGGCCAGCTGAGCCTGCCGGCGTTTGAAGGCCTCGATAGGGTCGTCCTCCAGAGCGTAGTTCTCCAGAACCGTTCGGACGTCCTCCACGCCGCTCAGAGCGATGGCTGACAGACAGAGACAGACAGTTTCACGACTGAAAGGTGCTCCACATTAGGGCTGGGCCATATCATATCGTTCCCGGTAATACCGGTAAAAAAAGCTCGCCCAGGCAAAAAAGTTATATCATGATATGCTAATTTCATGACGTAATACCTCAGGGCGCCCCGCCCCCTTAACAACGGAGCGCTTCAAATGATCAAACCGAACTGCGCACCCCCACCAGTCTGCGTGCAATACTAGCTAGCTAACATGCTAAAAACAAACAACGCGTCTCAGCTGTCACTCCCCACTGCTCTAAACTGCAGGTACAGGTAGTCCCCGATTTACGAGCGCTCTGATCTACGAGGTTCCGGACTTACGAGCTGGCGAATTATTGGAAAAAACGCAAAAAATACTGAGTTTTCCTGTGTTTTTTCACCACAGTTCGTTAGCTAAACATGTGGACACACGTTTCCGATCATTTTTATGCACTCATAAGCAGTTTTTCGATGAAAAACGAGTGTTCGTAGTCGCGCTAGCAAAACCGTTCCAATTTACGAGCGAAATTCCGGACTTACGAGAAGCGTGGCGGCCGTTCCAAATTACGAGATTTCCGGTTTACGAGCGCCTCGTTGTAACGGATCTCGCTCGTAAATCGGGGACTACCTGTACAAAGAGCTGAACTGTCTCCCCCTCCTCCCCACCCCTCTCTGAGCAGCCGCTGTGGGCTGGTCTCCCTCGCTCTAAACTGTCGGTAGAAACACGCGCTGCTCAATTCTCCAATAGGCAGGTGATCAGAGACAGATCAGTCAGAAAAAAGAATCAGGAATGAATCATTCCTGCATGAACAGATGAAGCTGAAACACCAACAAGCTTCAGGGTCAGCTGATCACCTTGTCACAAGTTCTGGAAGTTATAGCTCATTTAAAGGCAACATATATTTTGTTGTACGTTACATTTATGATCAACAGATCTTAAGCTTCATTTTATTTAGTTATTTTGGAAACTAAACCTGCACTTTAGTTTTTGTGGTGGATTTTGTTGATCTATATTTTGTGCAGACTTTTTCAATCTAAATAACAGATCTTTTTCATTTTTATACTTGGAGACTGAACACTTTAATAAATAAAGTAATTTCAGTAAAATTACCCCTTGTTGTTTTTTTTAATTTTACATAATACTGCAAAGCAACATGTTAAGTTAATTTTGTCAAACAAATAAATTTGATTTGTTTTTTTTGTTTTGTTATATCACGAAATTTATCGTTATCGTGATAATGCTCTGAAATATCACGATATAATTTTTCAGCCATATCGCCCACCCCTACTTCACATTCAGACTGAACGGGCGCCTGAACGCCTCGAGCAGAGACTTACTCTTGAGGAAGTTGGCGAGGTCGTAAAGCGTGCGATCGTCTGAATTTCCGTCCCATTTCTTCAGCGCCATGCCGTTAAAGGGCTGCAGCTGGAAGGCCTCCCGCTTGCAGTCCACCACGATCACCTTACTGGTGTCCCGGTTCAGACAGGAGACGTCCTGAAAAACAGACAGTAAACCATCTGGAGACGAGAAGCAGCAGAACCAAGCTGGTCCGTGAAGAGCCAATTACCTTCACGTGATGTCCCTCCATGTAACGAGTCGCGTCTCTGAAGAGACGATACATGATGAAGCCCTGTGGGTCGATGCTGTCGATCAGAGGATACGCCGTCTGCACAAAAACACGAGGAGAAGGACAAAAACCAGATTAACAACTAACAGCAGCTCAAACAATGTAAAAGGAAAAGAACAAACCAACTCCTGGTTTCTGCTTCTTAAATGCTGATAAATCAGAACAAACGTGTTTTAATCACCCAAAGTGCTTTAAGATGGATTCACAGCAAAGTCATACATTTCACAATACAAGTATTGAAATATATTCAATTGTCAATTATCAAGGGCTGAGATGGTGTAGAGGCAGGGCAGCCGGCTCAGGACCAGAAGGTCTCAGGTTCGATCCCCGGTCACTGCATACCTCGTTGTGTCCCTGGGCAAGACACTTAACCCCGAGTTGCTCCCAGTAGGACAGGCAGCGCCTTGCATGGCAGTCTACCACTACCAGTGTATGAATGTGTGTATGAATGTGTGTATGAATGGGTGGATGGCTGGTACTGTAAAGCGCTTTGGGGCCCCTCATAGGGGGCTGGAAAGTGCTATATAAGTAAGCTCCATTTACCAATTAAATGTATTTTTAAAAACCCAATTCTGAGCCGTCACCTCTTACCAAGTTCAAATCGTTTCTGTGAGAACATCAAAGTTCATGCTCGATAATCCAGGTAGAAAATCCAACAAAGTTCAGTCAGGTCCTCTGGATGGTTTCTTTTTTTAACAACATATTACTGTATTTTCTCACCTCATCACCAGATGAAGAGCATCTCAGAGTGACCGCAGCAGAAGTGAGAGGCAGTCTCAGAAAGATTAATCCTCATAAAGCAACCGGACCAGACAACATCCCAGGGAAAGTTCTGAAGGAATGTGCGGACCAGCTCTGTGAGGTGCTGGCTGACATCTTCACCACCTCACTTGCACTGGAGTCAGTTCCCACCTGCCTGAAGACCGCAACCATCATCCCAGTCCCAAAGAGCTCCACAGTGACTGGTCTGAATGACTATAGACCAGTGGCCCTCACCCCGATAGTCGCTAAATGTTTTGAGAAACTGGTCATGTCCCACATCAAGGCAACCGTCAACATCAACGAGGACCCTCATCAATATGCATACCGTGAGAACCGATCAACAGAGGACGCCATTTCTTCCGTGGTCCACACTGCTCTCACCCACCTGGATCAGAAGGACTCATACGTGCGTCTGCTCTTTGTGGACTTCACATCTGCCTTCAACACCATGATCCCCCAAACTCTGATAGACAAACTATCTACACTTGGACTAAGCCCCTCAATTTGTAACTGGGTACTAGACTTCTTAACAGACAGACCACAGTCCGTGAAGATCCACAACTTCTCCTCCTCCACCATAACCCTCAGCACTGGCTCTCCTCAAGGATGTGTGCTGAGCCCCCTTCTGTTCACTCTGCTCACATATGATTGTACAGCCACACTTCCAGGCTGTCATATTGTTAAGTTTGCAGATGATACAGCGGTGGTGGGATGCATCACAAACAATGATGAGTCCAGCTACAGACAGGAGGTGGAACACCTGGAGAGCTGGTGCAAAGAGAATAATCTTCACATGAATGTGAAGAAGACAAAGGAGATGATTGTGGACTTCAGAAGGAACAAACACACCCATGCCCCACTGAAAATAGGTGGGTCTGCAGTGGAAGTGGTCTCCAGCTACAAATACTTGGGTGTACACATGAATGATAACCTCAGCTGGAGCAACAACACCACCAGCCTGATCAAGAAAGGTCATCAGAGACTCTACTTCCTCAGACGGCTGAGACGAGCTGGTCTGAGCAGCCCAGTCCTCACCTCCTTCTACAGGTG
Organism: Garcialebias charrua; assembly: GCA_038048925.1. Lineage (NCBI taxonomy): Eukaryota > Metazoa > Chordata > Actinopteri > Cyprinodontiformes > Rivulidae > Garcialebias > Garcialebias charrua. The sequence continues at coordinate 40,657 of JBBPBX010019123.1, forward strand.
TGCAGTGGAGAGCATCCTGTGCTCCAGCATCAACGTGTGGCATGGAGGCTGCACAGTTGAAGAGAGGAAAGCTCTACAGAGAGTGGTGAAGGCTGCACAGAAGTCTGTTGGAGTCAGTCTCCCCACCATCACAGACATTTACACCTCCAGATGCAGGAAAAGAGCCACCTGCATCATGAAAGACCTCACTCACCCAGCACACTCACTCTTTGCCCCACTCCCCTCAGGACGGAGGTTGAGGAGCATCAAATGTAGAACCACTAGACTGAGGAACAGCTTCTACCCTGAGGCTGTTAGACTCATGAATGAATAAATAAAAATAAAATAAAAATAAACACTGCAAAATATCACATCATGCTGATGCTGATCTGTTTTCTTGTTGCTGTGTTCATCTGTGACCATCTGCTCATACAGACTCATGTTCGTGCTGCTGTTTATAATGATGTTTTTCCACTATATTAGGGCTTAGTGTATTACTAGTTGATGTTTTTCTTAGTTAATTCTAGATGTTATTACTGTTTTTCTCTTGCATTTGTTGTTGGATGTAACCGGGACCCCGTGTACATAATCTCGTTTTCATCACATGTACCACATGCGGTGCAAATGACAATAAAGACTCTCTGACTCTCTCTGACTCTGATTTTGTTTAAACATATGGCTTAAACTACATTTGATATATTTTAGCACGGTTATGCACTACAAGAAGCCTAAAGGCTGAGTTATACTCGCGCTTTGGTCCGCAAGCTGGAGCGCGCGCGCAGAGCGCGGCGCTGCGTTCATAGTTTCGCCGCGTTGTTGACGCACGGCGGCGCATGGCAAAGTGCTGTTCTTTGAGCCCAGTCCACGGCAAAAGTCAACGGCAAAAGTCAACAGTGCGGCGCGTGCACTAGGCTTGCGGAGTTTCAAAGATTCGGAGGTGCGCGACACGCACCAAGACGACGCGCGGGGCCAACGCGCAGGGGGCGGGGACTGCGATATCGCGTCACTTCTGGCGCGCGCGACGCGTCGAGTATAAATCTAGCTTAATACTTGATTTGTCTTTTTTATTTAACAACGTTCTGGACCTCGTAGTGGAATTTTCTTAGCAGATTACAGGTAGTCCCCGATTTACGAGCGAGATCCGTTACAACGAGGCGCTCGTAAACCGGAAATCTCGTAATTTGGAACGGCCGCCATTTCGCTCGTAAATCCGGAAATCCGCTCGTAAATTGGAACGGTTTTCGCTAGCGCACCTAAAAACACTCTATTTTCATCTAAAAACTACTTTTGAGTGCATAAAAATGATCGGAAACGTGTGTTTATATGCTTAACTTGCTAACTGAAGTGAAAAAACACATGAAAACTCAGTATTTTTTTCGTTTTTTCCAAAAATGTGCAGCTCGTAAGTCTGGAACCTCGCAGATCAGAGCGCTCGTAAATCGGGGACTACCTGTAGTTTGTGGTATAGCAGTTTTCTTAATAAATTATGGCAAATGGACACCCTATGTTTTTTTTCATTCCTATTACAAGTTTTATACCAAAAACATATTGATATATATCGTTATCGCCACCCTTCACAATACATATTGTGATATGAATTTTATGCCAAGTCGCACATCCCTATTCTGAGGTCATGCGATGAGCTGAAAATCATTTTGGTTTTCTGTCAGTCACTTTTGATGCATGTTCGTGGCCGTTGATTGATCCATATTAAAAATTATCCACGTGAGCTCACTGGTCCAGGAGCTGACTCATCAGAATGTGTATTGCTAGTTTGGGGTTGTGTTTTTGATGATTGACAAACAGCTGTCACCATGTTTGTGGAAGAAGTTCGATTAAAAAAAGAATATACCGGTACATGTATTTGTCAAAACACGTTTGGAAAATAATTACTGGAGAGCGTACTGAAGCAGCAGTTTTATAACCGGCTGTCAGAGAAGCTGAACCCCAGGAGGATGCCCAGTGACGACAACCACCGGAGGAGGAGGCTACGCAGACAGGAGCGGAGGAGGAGCAGAGAGAGGTGTAGACAAGTCTTATGGCTCTTAACAGTGACCCGGCCTCTGAGCAACAACATCGACCAACAACTGCGAGCATCTTGGGTGAAAACTGGACAGTTGAGCCAAAAGTTGTTCAGCCACCGCAGGAGTGCGCACAGCTGGATTTAGTGTCCATCTTGGTTTAATTTACTGTCAAATATGAACTATAAACTACATATAAATTAGTTTTGTTGTGGTTTTTTTTTATATTTAATGTGAGCGACAAGTTGCTGATTTTTATTTTCAGACATAACCTTCACACCGCGCACGTTGATTCTCAGCGATAAAACTCGAGCTCAGCACCGAAAGGGTGATTTTTGCTCAACTTAATTCAAAAGATTGATATTTTAGCCCCGGGGCCTGCCTGCCTGGTCGTCAGAACCACAGCGACGGTCGGACCAGTCAGCGCCAACGGTTCTGTGCGTGTTCCGTCTCTCACCATGCCGGTCTCGGTGGTGAAGATGACGATCTCGTAGAGCGGCGCCAGCTGCTGGAACAGGTAATCGATGCCGGGACGTTTCTTGAAGCGCCAGCCTGTGGACATCTGGACACACAGACTGCGATTTAAAACTGGAGGGATTCACAAGCTGAATGTGGTCAAACCATAAAAAAAACAGACTCACCGACCACTCTGGGTGCAGCAGGATGTCCGTCAGCTCCAGAACCAGGGTGTATGGAGGCTGGTAGTACGGCTCCTTCAGAGGGTCCGGCAGCAGCTTCGGGCTTGTTGGCTCAATAAGCATCTGACATTAAAACATAAACCTCACGTCGTATCACTTTGATTTCAGAACACCTTCAAACAACGAGATGGTTGGACGGTCTAGAAAACAGGATAGAGCCGCTCTTCATTATAAAGGTGACGTCCGACTCACCTGCCTGCAGTCCTTGAAATATTTGTAGGTTCTTTTTAAGTGCTGGACGACAGGAGGCTCTGAAACAGAAGAACACGGTGAGGACGACAGCCGACCAGTCTCCTTCAGACATTCAAACTTCAGACCAGAAAGTAAAACAACAGAAACTTAAAGGTATTGTGACATGATGTTGGAACTGCATGAAGTGGCACAACATATATATGTTGTATCATTCAACGTTCGTTTTTACAAGCAAAATGATAAATCAATGAAAATTTGTTTCAAAGTGATTTTAAACTTGGCGCCGTGTTTCGTCACGGGAAATCCGGGTACTTCCGCATGCGACGTCCTGTGACGTAGGGACATGAAGTTCAGTCTGCGGCTGCTATTAGAACGCAGTTTCATTGTCTTCAAGATCGCCTTTTTTTTTGTAAAACTTGAAAAATGCCGGTACGTTGTGTCGCATTTGGGTGTTCTAATATCGCCAGTGAACAAGTGAGCCTTTTCACTTTCCCAAAAGATGAAAAACTTTGTCAAGAATGGACAATGGAGGAGTCCCCCTCGCTCCCTGAACGGTAAGGCTCAAATAAATACGGCTGCAGACCTACAGTAGAATCAGCTGTTTGTCAATCGAACTAACTTCGGCTTCCCAAACTGAAGACAAATCGCTCAAATCTTCACTTAAATTGCTTAATTCCTTGGTTTCTATATTCTCTGCCATTGTTATTTACAATGTGCGTTCAATACATTGCGTCATAAAAATGTGTCGGCGTTTGACCCCTCCTTTCTCCACCCGCACTGCAGAGTTACATCATTAAAACTATTTTATTTTAAAAATGCTTTTATATATTAATTATTTGAAGCATCTGTGTACAAAAAATCAAAGCTGAGCAGCTCCTCTTTCTAAAGATGTCTATCTTAGCATATTGTCACAATACCTTTAAGCTCTTGGCTCCAACCAGAAGTTGGGCTGAGCAGAAGAAGATGAAAGATGAGATGAAATAAAAAGAAGATGAAGAGAGGACGCCTTTAATAAAGGAGAGCATATGTTGCATCTCCTCCTCCATCAATCATTTGTTTTCTCTCCCAAAAACAAAGACATGTAAATGAATGGGGGGGGGGGGGCTCCTCTGCATCACAACTACTGAGTCTGTGGCTCAAACACGTCTCTGAGGACTCCTTTACTGCTCCTTCCTTCTGTTCACTCACCTCCTGCTTCTTTCTGAAGTGAAAGGAGGAGCGGAGCAGAACTCAGTGAAGCGCAA
>JBBPBX010019124.1:0-25108 GCA_038048925.1 Garcialebias charrua
ATTCACTGGTTAACTGGACATCATTAACCTCACGCAGACTCTTCCACTGGTACATTTTCATCTTTAAATCACTTCTTGGTCTGCTGCCTTCATACATCTCCTCCTACATGTCTGCGTGAGTGCAGCTACAGCGTGCGCTCTCAGGACATGATTACCTGCAGTGTTCCGTCAGTGAGGACTGAACTTGGCAAAAGGGCCTTCTCCTACTCCGCTCCTGCTTCCTGGAATATCTTACAAAAAGATCTGAAGCTCTCGACCTCTCTAAATGGTTTTAAGAATCTGTTGGAATCCTGGCAAAAACCAATGCAGACATGTTCCTGTTTTTGATTTTCTACATTTGCCTTATAATCTGTCTGTTTTGCTACTTTGACATCTTTGTTTTAACTTGTTAAAAAATAAAAATCTGTATGCCTCTTATGTTTGTCTATTGTTGATTGTCCAAGGAAAATCTACTGTTGCTGTTGTCATCATTCTTTGTTTGTAGACAGATCTCTATGAGTCATCGAGGCTCATTGGGATTAAACTGCCTAAATAAAGGTTGAATGAATGAAAAAATAAAAATCTTTTATTGTGTAAACGCTGATTCAGCAACAACACTATTGTTTTCCTGCTTCTGTACTTTTCCCCATAAAACTACTTCTGAATACTTACTATTTTAACTATATACTACCATTTATATAAATATACATATATATTTCAACTTGATTGGAATAGTGTGTTTAGCTTTTTTTTATACTGTTCAAAATATTATATTATGTTTATGTTTATTAAATTTGTTCATTTTTTTTTTACAAAAGAAACAATACAAGACAATCTCATAAATGATAGTGTACAAAATGTAAAAAAAATGAAAGGTAGCAGAAAGAAGAATAAATCTTATTATATCTGCCCCTTACTCCAACAATCAGATTAAACAACAATAATCAGCCATGTAAACAATAATAATCTTCAACCAACTTTTTCCAACAATCAGATTAAACAATAATAATCTTCAACCAACAGTACAAAATGACTAACTCTTTCTAATTTTCTAACATTACGCTATTTCATATATATTTTTTAACACATTTGTTTTGATCATTTTCTTAAATGTAAACATTGACTTGGCATTTTTAACTACATTCTCCAAGCCATTCCATAATCTAATTCCCTGGATTGAGGTAGAACGTCCCTTCAAACTGTTCTGAATTGTGGTTTTACAAACATCTCTGTCCCCTTAAGATTATAACAACTTTGTCTTTTAACAAAATGCATTTGGATATTTAAAGGTAATGCATTATTTTGAGCCCTATACATAACTGATAAAATATTATAGTCTACCAAATCATGGAACTTCAATAACTTCAGTTGATAAAATAATGTACTTGATGGATGACAGTAATGTTTTCTAGTGATAATTCTTACAGCTCTTTTCTGTAATACAAAAATAGGCTTTGTGATTGTTTTACACGCATTCCCCCAAACATCAATACAAGTGTGGAACAATGATTGTGTTATACAACAAATACAGAGCTTTATCATTCAATAAGTCTCTGACTTTGTACAGTACTGCAATCGATTTTGCAATCGATATTAAAAAAATATTGTAGAAATACATCAAGATCAGTTCCTTCAAAGCATTGATTTAGTTTAGCATAAATGTGCTTGGTTTTATTTTGCTGTTTAGCATTTAGCTACATATTTGGCTAATTTGAGCTTTTATCTGTGGTTTTAGCCACTATTTTATGAGTGGTGGCGCAGAGGTTAGAGGTGTGATTGGAAGGTCGCAGGTTCGACAACATCAAAATGTGGGTGGAAGCACCCACACCTGCCTCCACCCTCATTTGCCCCTGGGCCCTTGAGCAAGACCCATAACCCCCACCATCTGCTCCCCCCCGACAGCAGCTCTCTGCTCCACACAGAGGGCTGTGGTAGCTTGGTGGTCTGTGGTTGCGTCAGGAAGGGCATCCGGCATAAAAACAATTGCCAAGTCTTCGTGTGAGTTAGTTCGCTGTGACGAGTCGGCCCCTGATGAAGGGAGCAGCCGAAAGCTGCTCTTTTATAGTTTTGCAAATTTTAGCCTTTAGCTACTGCTTTGCTGGCTTTAGCCGTTACTGTTCTGCTCAGTTGAGTTTGTTCTTATTGAAATTTTTTTATCTTTTGTTTTCATTCTGCTTGGTTTAAATGTGAATGACTCGGTTCATTTTCTTCAACACATTTCATTGAGATTTACCCGTATTATTCATTTACCTCAACGCAAATGACTAGAAAAATAATTTGTCCCGTTTTAAATGCGTTCTTTAAACCGAAAAAAATGGCAAATGTTGATTTATTTTAAAAGAGCCCAGTATGTTCAACATAATGAGAGGATACAGGAGGAAACTGCGAGAAGCCACATCAGAAGGGCGATGAACGCTAATCAAATAACACTTCCATTTCCAATGAAACGACTTCTCTAACAAGATTGCTGCAGAGTGGAGATGCCTGGGAGCAGCACAAACGTCAGTGGTGAAACAAAAACTGAATCATGGATCAATATCTGCCAGGTTGGAAGTAGAACAATCCAGTTATGTGTAAGGTTGAGAATTATGTGGTTAAGATGCAAAACAGAAGAAATCTAATGGTCATTTCAAATTAAGATGTTGGGATAGTAGTGAAAATAAAATATTGGTTGCAAAAGCACTTCAGTACGTCAACATGGTGTCAGAAATAGCTTCTAAAAGAAATAATCAGATTTTCCATGGTTTATAGTCCTTAATGGGATTGTGTGGGAGACAGCCATTAGCAGGCAAAGTAAAAGCATCTGTGTAGGTTAAAACCGCAGTGATGGAGACATTACACGTTATGAAAACCACAAAACTCCTGCATTCGATAACAAACTAGCAGAAATGCACCTTTTCTTATTAGTTCATGCATGTGCAAAAGTTTAGGACAAATTTCTTCATTCTCATTTAAAACAAATCTTTTCAAAAATATATATTTTTTGTGGCAGACAGGATCCCTTATGACATTTTCCCCTGCAAGCTGACAAATAAACATGGTCCGTTCAAGGCATTACATTATGCTCAAGTTACAGAAAAGCATAGAAACAATAAAAAGCAGGCGCACTGTTTAAATATTTATGCTTTAATTATTTATTAACATCTTAAAATGTAAAATCCATACAAAAATAAAAATAAAAAATCCAAACAGTCATAATCATGAATTTACATTGCACTTGTTTCTCTAGACCCAGAGCTTCTTTATGTGATGGCACAGCTGTGAAACTGAGATGACAGCTTGGAGACAGAGCTTCAGCTCCGAGCGCTTTCTGAAAGTTTCTATCACTTTGATTGGCTGATCTGAGGACTCATCACCAGCAGCCAGTCAATGGTCTCCTTCAGGAACCTCATGTTGTAGTGGGACGCGATGTTCTGAAACACAGTGATCTGCTCTGAGAAGCTCTTAAACAGAAGAAGAAAAAGAGTCAGCTGGAATCCTTCTAGGCTTTCTTCAGTAACGTGATATGATTGAGAGCAGGAACCTTGGCTGAGTAAGTGAGGTCGAAGTCTCCGGCACATCTGCAGTAAAGGGGCATGTTTGCTTCCTTCACTCCTTTGCATTTGGTGCACACCTAAAATCAACCAACTTTAAGTTGTCACTCAGCTTTAATGTGTGAAACGAACAGGCTTTAAAGGGTTAAAGCACATTCTTGAGTTCGAAAGCCTGCAACTAATCCCAGTTAAAATCACATCAGTTCATCTTCAAACCAATGCAAAAATAAAAACAACTAGACAAACTGCATTTACTGTGAAAATGCAGTGTGAATGCTTATTGCAGGAGAAGTTGATGAAAAAAAAAGCTGAAATGTAGCTGAAATGGAAGAGCAAGCTTAAATAAATTAGCAGAAGAAAGCAGAAAGAACACTTGTTTGCTGAATTACATATAAATTAGCAGAAATTAGCATAAAATTAAGAAATTAGCTTAAAAAAAAGAGCTGAAATTAGCAAAACATTACTGAAAAGTAGCTGAAAAGGCATGAAGAAGGTTAAACTACCAGAAGGAAGTGGAAGGAGCTGAAATGAGTTAAACAAAATGTGGAATTACCTGAAAAAGCTAAAAACAGCATAAAAAACTAAATAGTAGCTGAAAACGCAGAAAAAGTTGAAACTAGCAGAAAAAATTGAAGGGAGCATAATAAGCTATAAGTAGCATAAAGAAGTTAATAGGTTGAAAGTAGCAGGAAAAAAATCCAAAAAAGCTTAAATTAGCAGAAGAAATCAGAAATAACGTTTGCTGAAATAAGCAAAAATGAGCACAAAAAAGTATCTGAAAAAAGCAAGAAAAAAACAATTGAAAAGTAGCTAAAAAGGCATAAATAAACTTAAATTACGATACCAGAAGGAAGCGGAGAGAGCACATTTTCACTGAATTAGGCTAAAAACAGTTCAAATGAGTGCAAAAAATGTGGAATTAGCTGAAAATTTTAAATAAGCATAAAACACCTATATATTAGCTGAAATAGCAGAAAAAGCTGAAACTTGCAGAAATCAGCTAAAAGGTGCATAACACGCTGTAATTAACAGAAAGAAGTTATAAGTGCAAACATGTTGTAGTTAGCAGAAAGAATCTGAAATGAGCACAGCTGAAACCCTACGAAGGGTATTTTTGGTTTTGTGAGATGACATGATCCAGAAACTCACACATATGAGTACCGTATTTTTCGGAGTATAGGTCGCACCTTTTTATCATTTTTTCATGGCCTGCGACCTATACTCAGGTGCGACCTATATATGGCTTGTTATCACTTTCGGCAAAACAAATTTTTAAATCCAGCTCATTTCACAATTACGTTCATATTAAGGAAAAGTTCAGCTCAGACACATATTTGCTAGCCTGGTTTAAACCAGACCCTTGTCCTTCACTTCGCTTTGGACTAGGGTCTGGCATCTCTGCCATAGACAACGATTTCTCCTGGAGATTTTTGAATGGACCAATCAGAGAACAGGAGGCAGAGTTTTGTTAGTTTAGCCTGGCGAGGTCCAGGCTATCAGATAAATTGCTCAGAAACCACTCGGTGGATATTTTTTCTGCCACCAGTGTGTAATTATATGTCTTTAATTTACTGACTGTTGGCCTAGATGAAACATTTGAGATAAAATTCGATTTTTTATCATTTATTTTCGTAGCGCACCCGAGGCTGTTTGGAAAATATCAAACCGAAACTATTTAATATCCCGCAGATTTGACCATTTCGTGAATTGATTTAGGAACTGTTAAGCTCAGGAACACTTCTGATATAACGTCAGCTATGAAATATATTTTTTCTCAGCAGAGAAATAATAGTTTTTTACCTTGTTTTGATGAAAATTCGTTCGTGGCGGCAGCCATTTTGAATGACGACGTCAGTCGACATCGTTCAAAACTCCGCCTTCTGCTCTCTGATTGCTCAGGAACACTTCTGATATAACGTCAGCTATGAAATATATTTTTTCTCAGCAGAGAAATAATAGTTTTTTACCTTGTTTTATTGAAAATTCCTTCGCGGCGGCAGCCATTTTGAATGACGACGTCAGTCGACGTCGTTCAAAACTCCGCCTTCTGTTCTCTGATTGGTCCGGTCAAAACCTACCGGAGATATCCTTGTGGATGGGAGAAGTCCCAGACTGTGCAGTGAAGGGAAATGAGAATTGAGCGGAGCTGTGCAGGAAGGCGAGGGCCAGGCTACATATTTGCTATAATTTTTATCAAACAAATAATTGTTTTTAAGTGTTAATCTTCTTAAAAGCCTTGCTGTGCGCTCCTGTGGCAGACATTTGCAGCAGAGCTAAACGTAGGTGCGACCTATACTCCGGTGCGACCTATCTAGTGATTTCTCCAATCTACTGTATTGGTAATAATTGGACAATGCGACCTATACTCCGGTGCGACATATACTCCGAAAAATACGGTATTTACTACTTGTCTAGTTTTGTGGATGTTTATGAAGCAAGATCCATTTTTCAACTGTACGTTTCTTGGCACGATTCTCGTCCCGCAGTTTTGAAGCTATTTCAACAAATCATAAATCAAAACGTTCAGCTCTTTCAGGACAACAGCTGAAATGAGCTGAAAGCAGCTGAAAAAAAGTTTAAATTTGCACAAAAAAGCTGAAAGAAGTTGAAGCAGAACAAAATGTGAAAGGAGAAGTAAAATGTAAACAGAGCTAAAGATTTGGAGGTAAAATGAGCTCAATTCATTTCCTATGAGGGGAAAAAGCAGCAGAAAAGGCTAAATATGTCAAAAAGCTAAAGTTGCACCAACACCAAAAGTCATAGGAGGATTGTCTTGAAAGAGCTGAACTTTTTGATTTATTGAAGTAGCTTCAAAACTGCGGGACGAGAATCGTGCCAAGAAACATATAGAAAAAAAAATGGATCATGCTTCATAAACATCCGCACAACTAGACAAGTAGTAAAATACTCGTATGTGTGAGTTTCTGGATCATCTCACCTCACAAAACCAAAAATACCCTTTGTCTGTTAAAGACGCGTTGTTTTACTCACCAGGTCCTGCAGGGTGTAACTCATGAGCTTCTTCTGCAGAGCTTCAACCAGCGCCATCTCAACGGAGTCCTTCTCATACTGAACCTGACAGTTTGAGCAGAACCACTGAGGCGAGACAGAGCCGTCCTGAGGACACAACAGAGTTCAACCATCCAATAGGGCGTCGTTATACAAGTACTTGTACAAAGATCTTGTTTGTCTCAGGTGTTGCTTTACCTGTGCCACTGACGGGTCCTTGCAGAGGTCCAGGTCCCGGCAGAAGTTACAGTGGTGGCAGATTACTTCAGGTAGGATGTAGGAGTTACAGGGGTCACGGAACTGGGCCTCCTCTGAAAACTCTCCGACGTCCACGAGACGCAGGAGGTCTCGCTTTAATTTGTTCACTTGATTCACGATGTTGGTATCAAGTGAAAGGACCTAACGATTCACAACACAAGGAGACATGTAAAAAATAAAGAAGGTGTATGACAACAACTATAAGAACAGAGGAGAAGAGCTTTTTAACGTTTTTGTCTGTTCTACTGAACTTAGAATAGAATAGAACATATCTTTATTGGCATCGTCATTGCACCGAAGCACAAAAACATTGCAATTGACGCACACACCGTCCTTGAGAGGGGATGTGTGCACAACAGCCGCAGCAATAATTAAATCGCGCCGCAACAATCAGATATGAAAAAAAAAGGAAGGTTACAATAGGACAATCAGTGGTATTCAAAAAAGATTCTATCACATTTTGTCTTACAGGACATTCTATGATACAGTCAAAAAACTCTACCAGATAAGACAAATCACATGTTGCATTTTGGTGGCGGAGCAGTGAGATAAAGTCTGTGAACAATCGTCCAGATAGAGCACAGTCTGCAGATGGACTCAGCCGGCCTTTATCTGAAAGCACACAGAGAGCTCTCGGGGGGGGGGACACGACTGGAAAGCACCTTGCATGGTAGTCTGCCGCTACCGGTGTATGAATGTGTGTAGCATTCAATGTGTGTAGCACTTTGAGATTTTCACTAATGAAAAGTGCGTTATAAATTGAATTCAATATTATTATATTATTATTAGTTGATTTATTTATTCTTCAGGGCAGGCTTCAGTGAACTCTTACTGTTAGCCTTGAGTCCAGGTGCTGTCTGAAGTCCAATTCGTCCAAATTATGTGAGCTTTCATTCAACCCGAGCTACGGGTCCCCGTCTCCCCCCTGGTGTAGTCCGCTCGGCTGCAAACGAGTCCCAAACCGCACCGCAGGTCTGCGGTCCTCAACGACCGTTCCCATCGTGCGATTAAGCTCATAGAGCAACTGGTTCATTGAGGTCACAGCTCGGATCAAAGAGTCGTTCTGAGCAGGAAGTTTCGACAGCGCGTTGATCGCCGCGGAAGTCTTCCTGAGTTTCCAGTAGCAGAAGCCCCCGCACAAGCCAAAGAGCAGCGCACCTGCTACCATAAATCCAATTATGTAAAGGTCTTCCAGGTAAAACTGCACCTACCTGGCACACGTATTTGACGAACTCCAGTGCGGGCTTGTTGAGCTGCAGGTGTGAGCCGGGCAGGACGGGAAACAGCTCAGACGTCTGAGTTACATTTCTGGACCCCGTCACCTTTTTCTGGATCTTTTGAGTGATGGTGAAAATGTTCTGTGTCAGCTCAGTGGCCACATACTCCTGGGAGAAGGAGATCATTCCTACAGAAACAAGAAAAGCATTAAAAGTTGGTCAATTCTGACAGAACAGCTTACGGTGAGCCTAATGAGTTGAATTCACACCCTGAGGAACGCCACAGGTTCGTGGAGACTGAAAAAACATCTCTTACCAGGAAGTGCACTCAAGTCCACCACTGCCTGCTGGGAAGTCTGGCTGCCTCCACGTCTCTTGACGGGCGTGGCTCCAGGAGCATTACGCCTCAGCTCCTCTTTCATGCTGTGGTAAACTGCAGCAATGTAGGCTGGATGGGAAGGAAGAGTGTGAGACACACAACATGGCTAGAAAAAAAAAAGGCGCAGAAAGATACAGCATTTTTTTTTTACCTGAGACGATCATGAGGAAGTATTTCTGGCAGGAAGCTGTTTGTGGAAGATAGTGCATGATGTTCCAGTTGCTTTCAATCAGGTCTTCGACTTCTTCGCTCTCTTCATTTAGATCTTCCTCAACAACATCCTCATCTTCACTCCCATCCTCGTCTTCCTCTCCTTGTCTGCTTTTCTTCTGTTTGGTTCCTTCCTAAAACCACGAGTCAGAGCTGCATTCAGTGTTTTTAAAGTGCAACTTGCAGTTTGTTCCACTTGAAAGGTCTTTTTTGGTAGACGTTTAAAAATGTATGTTTTTTATTTTATTTTACACGAGTTAGTACTGTTTTGTTCAAAAAAGGTGATAGTGAGTTTCTGAAAATGAGTTTGAATTCTCAGCAAATTATGGTATCAGTGAAAATAAAGGTTGAATGAATATACTGTATTTATATATATATATATATATATATACTGTATTCATCGGTCTATAACACACAGTTTTTTTGCTCATTTGAATGTCCTGCGTATTATACACCGAAGCGTATTATCTATGAATTTTTTCTCATATTTTTAGACCCATTTTTGGCTCTGATTCGCCGTTTTTCATTTTGGCCAAAAAATGGTGCAGTACCACTTTTGTCCGCTAGCGGACACTTCCAGAGAGTCCACCGACCGTCATGTGTCCGAAAAAAGCCTCCTCTGCTCGGACTGAATGTCGCTGCCCGGCTCCCTGCTCTGGAGGTAGCTACCATTTAGCTGTGTTGTTAGCGTGTTTTTTTTAGCAAGATAACTCATAAACCACACCGCAGATTTTCTTGAAACTTACAGAGTGTAATTATTTGGTGGTCATTTACAACCTGTTAGCTGCAGAAGATATTTAGAGCTAAAAAAAAAAATCGCTTTTAGCATGTTAGCTGTTAGCTACCATAAACAGATACCTACTGTTTAGATAAACAGCTCAGAAACCACTCGGTGGATATTTTTTCTGCTTACAGAGTGTAATTATATGGCTTCAATTTACAGACTGTTGACCTGTAGAAGACATTTGAGATAAAATTCGATTTATTTATAATTTATTTTCGTAGCGCCCCCGAGGCTGTTTGGAAAAAGTCAAACCGAAACAATTTAAATTCAGCAGATTTGACCATTTCGTGAATTGATTAAGGAACGGTTAAGCTCGGGAACCCTTGTGCTATAACGTCAGCTAAGAAATATATTTTTTCTCAGCAAAGAAATAATAGTTTTTACCGTTTTAATCTTGTAAAGTCCTTCCGTGCTGACGCTTCTGTGGCCGCCATTTTAAGCAGGGCAAACGAGGCGCTGACGCGTCGCGTAGCGGTGACGCATAATAGATGCGTATTAAACACCGAAGCGTATTATATACGGATTTTTCAAATATATTGGCAATAATTGGACAAAGCGTGTTATACACCGGAGCGTGTTAAAGTCCGACGAATACGGTATATATAAAGTACATGTATTAGGCATGTAACGGCACACGTGGGTGTACCGAACTGTTTCGGTACGCCACGTTCGTTTCGGTCTACCTGCGTACCGTTTCGGTTATTTTTTTCACTCATTGAACGTTAATATATGCGCCGCGGAACAAAATTTCCTGGGCGCGTTTCAGCACGGAGCTATTATCGCGCAGCACGCGCAGCATTATTAGCCATTAGCTGCTCGCTCCGGTCTCCTGTTTGGGAACGTTATGGCTTTCTTGTTAAGACGAGCGCACATTCAAAGCTGTGTGTGTGGACGACTCTGCAGCAGACAACACGTCTAACGTGAACGCGCTTGAAACTACGTCATCGGAATGTGAACGAAGAAACCGCAGCTGTTACAAAGTGCGCTAACAACACAGCAGCTGCATTTAAACTACTTCTTCAGGTAAATTAGATCGGTCCAGAGCAATAACACAAACTGTATGAGTTCTGAATCTAAGTCTGAATGTTGTTATATGCGCAGGCTTTAAAGTTACTGATCCTCGCTACCGCTACGAGACATCCATCACTCAAAAAGTTCAGCTCTTTATGAAAAAACTGTATTGTCAACAAGCCCTGGAGCTGATTAAAGCCCTGATGAGATGAGTGAGAGCTTCAACCGTTCAAGAAGAGGTATTGTTATTTTATTATTATTATCTAAATAATCTTTTTTGTTTAAAATCATAATCTTATTAACTTGTTTTTTTATCTCTTTGTTTTATTACAAGTCTGGGACAGAGGTAGCTGCTCTCTTTGTCCACTTCAGGGACAGACATCCACCAGAGATCACCTGCAGCTAAGAAGTGTGTGATGACTGAACTGAACTCTGAACTGTTCCAGGACCTGTCCCACTTGGAGGAGCAGGTCCAAGAAGTTGTGAGTACAGTAATGAGGACAAATACAGCCACACTGCTGCTACTGGACAAAAACTTGATTAGTTAGATTGTAAACAGTCTGTTGCTGCTTATTGTTCTGACTGTTATTGTATTTATTAAGATTTTTATTATTGTTAATATAGTTTATTTATTGTAGAGTGCTGTTTATTTAAAATATCATCCAAATGGGTCACTTTTATTTATTACTACAATACAATACAAACATATTTTTGGCATATTTTCAAAATAAACATTTTGTAAGTCTTTATTTTGTCTTTTTTTTTTGTACCGAAAATAAACCGAACCGAGCCCTCCTTGTAGTTGAACCGAACCGAAATGTGATTTTAGCGTACCGTTACACCCCTAATATATATATATACAGTATATATAATATATATATACTGTATATATATATATATATATCAGTATAAATGTACAGGTAGTCCCCGACTTACGAACGAGTTCCGTACCTACGGGCCGTTCGTAAGTCGAAAATTCGTAAGAACGGTAGGATCACATACAATTTTTTAATTATTATTATTATTTTATTTTTAATAAATACAGTAAATAGATGGACAGTACTGTACAGTCACCAAGCACTTAGCCTATCATAACACAGTTTTTAAAGATGAAGGAGTAAGTTGAATTGTCTCCCTTATGTGAATGGAGCCTGCTAGGGAGGAGGGAGACAATTCAACTCACTCATTACCTGTGTTAGGATAGGCTAAGTGCTTGGTAACTGTACAGTACAGTACATTTATTTATTATTAAAAAAAATAAAAAAAATAAAAATTTTTTTAATGAGATGCGTTCGTAAGTCTGAAACGTCATAAGTCGAGGACTACCTGTATATTGTATCAATATTGTATCAGTGCTGCTGTATTCATACCCATCTGCTCACTACAGACTCATGTTCAGGCTACTGTTTAATATATCGTGTTATTTTACATTAGTGTTTAGCGTGTATTTTAGATCTTTCAGCATATTGTTAAGTGTTCATTTAGTGTATATTGTAGATCCTTATATTCCGGTGAAGATTCTCAGTCGTCCAGGACATGATAAAATCAAAAAAGGCGTTCAATACAAGAACAACTGGACTTCATTTGTTACAGAAAACATTTTGCTTCCCATTCGGAGAGCTTTATCAATTCAATGAACAGACTGTGTGCGCGTGGAGTTATAACAGTCTTCGATGTCACGCACCAACCTATGTAAATTGAAAGCTGAGTTAACGCATACATGTAAATTGACGAATCACACCTAGTAGGGGTTTCTTAAAGGGGATCACATGTAAGTATTTAAAATTTTTATGTTATGTCTATCTTGACAATATTAATTCATTTTAATACACAAAATAATTCTTAGATAATTAATTATACCCTTTTTAATTCTGCCATTTTTAACTTTCGTTTTGAACGACCGGTTTCTGATACTGAGTTCTGAAGTCCACGCCCTTCAACGATCTGTTTACGCCCTCTGCACAGCCAGTATCTGTAATGTGTTGTTGTTTTAAAATTAGCTCTTTTTTTATTACTCATTTGACTTACTGTTAGTGCTAGCTTAAGATAACTTACCGAAACCCGTCTGAGCGCGCCGCAATTTGCTGCTCCTTTTAGCATTAGACCACCCGAATCCGATGCTAATGTTAGCTTGTTCCTCTTCCGGTGTTCGCCAGCTCCGCTCGTTGCACGCGGAGATTTTGGGAGTTATCGCTGTTCCAGTCAAGACAACACAAAGTTCACCAAGTGTCTCCCGTAAATTAATCCGTAAGGAGAAGGTCCTCGCTGCTGTGAGGCTGCTTCGAGGCAGCAGCGAGGCTGTACAGTTGAAGCTCCGCTCCATCGCGCCAGAAGAGGGTCCCGTTGCCGCGGTCCGCTCGTTTAATTTTTGCCGGCTGCGCGTTGGGAGCGATCGCAAATACACTAAAAATTGAACTAAAACATAAAAATAACAATTATACTTTATTTATAAAGCCATTTAAAAAAAACACAGCTGCAACAAAGTGCTGTACACATGAAATTAAGAACATATAAACAAAAGATGAGATGAAATCATGAAAAACAACAGTCATGTGTTTAATACAGAAGTGGGTTGAGCCTAACCAGGGGTTGCTAGGTGAGGGGCTGGACTCAGGTTCGAGGTGGGTTGTCCTCGCGCCTCGTCAGGCGCGATGATTTCAAACCGAAACCTAACTTATCACAGTTAAATAAATATACTTAGAGTAAATAAACCACTGGGTGCATTTTTTTGGCACAAGGACTGTTTTTTTATGAAGTAAATACCCAAAGTTGAGTAAAAAAAACATTAAAAAGTGAATTTTGAATGTGTGGTCCCCTTTAATGTCTTTGACAGAAGACACACAACTGTATGTAAATTGAGAATCACACCTCACACCCCAACAGCAAGGGCTTCTCAAGATCTTTGCTAGTCCCAGACAAGACACTTCTGCTCCCATCCGGTGTAAAACATCTGGGAATTCATTCAACCTTTATTTATACAGGCTAGCCTCGTTGAGTCACGGGGACTCATTTACAAGAGGGACCTGTCTCACTCACACAAAACAACCATCCACTCTCACACTCACACCTAGGGTCAATTTAAAGTCACCAATCAGCCTAACATGCATGTTTTTTTGGTCTGTGGGAATCAGCCCCAAAACTGTGTTATAAGTCTTGGAAAGTTGAAATCTCAGGCCTCCTCCTCTATTAAGAGAGGGCCTTTCTTTCTTGATATAAACAGCTTTCTTCACACCTCTCTCAAACCACCTGTGCTCTCGGTCCAAAATTTGCACATTCTGGTTCTCAAATGAGTGACCCTTGTCCGTGAGGTGGAGGTGAACAGCTGAGTTTTGTCCAGAGGAGTTTGCTCTCCTGTGTTGGGACATTTGTCTGTGAATGGGCTGTTTAGTTTCCCCAATGTAGAGGTCCGGACAGTCCTCGCTGCACTGGACAGCATAAACTACACCACTCTGTTTGTGTGTAGGTGTTCTGTCCTTAGGGTGCACCAGGCTATGTCTGAGAGTCCTGCTGGGTTTGAAATGTACTGGGATGTTGTGTTTGTTGAAAATCCTTCTGAAATTCTCTGAAACTCCAGCAGCATAAGGGATGACGATGTTTTTTCGTCTGTTCTCCTTTTTCTGTTCATTATTGTGTTTTGTCGATTTCCTCGCTGACTTGACAAAGGCCCAGTTAGGATATCCACATGTTTGGAGAGATTTTTTGATGTGTTTCTGTTCCTTTTCCTTCCCTTCTGACTTCGTGGGGATGTGTTCGGCCCAATGCTGTAAAGTTCTGATGACAGAAAGTTTGTGTTCCAGTGGATGGTGAGAGTCAAACTGAAGATACTGGTCTGTGTGGGTTGGTTTTCTGTAAACTTCAATGTTGAGGCTGTCCTCTCTTTCCATGTGAACCAAACAGTCCAAAAAAGGCAGAAAAGGCTTTTCGGCTTGCCCTTCTGTCAAAGACATTAAGAAACCCCTACTAGGCGTGATCCGTCAATTTACATGTAGGTGACCCCCTACCTACGACTCCCATCGACCTACGGCCGCTCGGACCTACGAACGTATCATATTTAATAAAAATATGAAATTACTGTATTAAAAAATATATATTTTTTTTTTTTGTGTGTTTAAATGTTCTTAATTTCATGTGTACAGCACTTTGTTGCAGCTGTGGTTGTTTTAAAGGCTTTATAAATAATAATTATGATAAAAATGATCATTTCTGATCATTTTTGTCATGATTGCGCAATCTTGCGCAGCAAGAAGAAGGTCTCCAGTTTAGATGGTCACAAGTTAAAGTAGAACACCGGACGCCATCTTAGGTCCAGTCACGGGGGCCTTTGAAGGTCTCCAGTTTAGACGGTCACAAGTTATAGTAGAACACCGGACGCCATTTTAGGTTCAGTCACGGGCCGGCTGCAGGGAGCCGGCCTTTGAAGACTGGTGACCAGGATGGCCTCATATGGATTAATTACTAGCTGGAAACGTCTCTGTGAACTTTGTGGATGTCTCAGGCAGCAGCGGATTTATCGCCGATCGTGCCAGGCCGCCGCGCGAACACCTCCGGCCTGGCTAGCTCCAGAAGCTAACACGGGACGCAGAAGCGGCTTTGACCACTTCAAAGTAAGAAATTATATTTTTATTTAATTTATATTTTTATTACTGTACTGTATTAATTAATTACACTGTGTTAGGTGTGTTAGGATAGGCGAAGTACGTACTTGGTACCACAAAAAAATAAAAATAAAAATAAATACAGGACATCCCCGAGTGACGAGTGTACGGAAGGACTGACCTGCGAACAGATCGACCTGCGAACCGTTCTTAGGTCCCGAACTCGTTCGTAAATCGGGGGTTGGGTGCATGTGTTAACTCAGCTTTCAATTTACAGTACATAGGTTGGTGCGTGACATCTAAGACCGTTATAACTCCACGCGCACACAGTCTGTTCATTGAATTGACAAAGCTCCCCGGATGGGAAGCGAAACGTTTTCTGTAACAAATAAAGTCCAGTTGTTCTTGTATTGAACGCCTTTTTTGATCCTTAGATACCGTTTCTTTTTATACTTTATATTTTTGGGTGTAACTGGGATCTTGAGGACATAATCTTGTTCCACCTCGTGTACCACATGTGATGCGAATGACAATAAAAATACCGTACTTGAAAATGGTGGAAACTTCAGCCTATGAGGACATAAAAAATACTGTATATTTTCCTGATCTAATGAGACCGAGTGTATAAAAAGAATAAAATTAGTTGAGGTCTGTGCATTCACATTTTCATCAGCTTTAAGATCCAGTTCATTTATCTTACAATTAAACTTGTCATAAAATATGGACCTCATGAAAACAAAACAAAAAAATAATAAAAAATAAATTCAAAATTGTCAAATCTCATTCTAAAATTAACTGAGATGTTATATTTCAGCATGCAGACATCTTTTAACTTCACTCAGTGGGGTTTGTCACCCTAAAGCTGAACTTGAGCTGGACGTAAAGGGGAAGCCAGTTTCAGACGGCGGTACCTCTCCACACAGGACGCTGGACGGCAGCTTGCCCTTCACACCCCCAGAGTTAGCGGGGTCCATCCACAACAGGAACTCCCAGCAGCGGGAGAAGGAGATGGACAACGAGTGGAAGATTTCTCTGCAGTGAATGCTGGACAGGAAACAGATACAATGATGTCAGGTCTTTTGGCACAGATTAAAAAAGATAGATGAGACTGAAAATGTTAACACCAAAGAAATATTATTACTCATAAAATTAGAGTTAACAAGAAAAAGCACCTCTTGTTTGAGCCATTTATGGTGAAAGTGCTTCCATAAAGATATATACAGTATTTATAATGTTGTTATGCAGTAACTTCTACTAGTGTTGAGCAAGAGTGTTTCTTGATTTTTAGGATCTAGTCGTTTGAGGCAAATGAACAAATATTTGTTGGCTGACTTTGTATCAGTTCAAATAAAAAAATAGAGCAGGTAATCATGTACTGACAAACATTTATGAACTGTACAAATGCAGGCAAGGAGAAGAAATAGCTGACCTGTTGGTGATGTACTCTACGTAGGCAATGGCGTCATCGATCCTCCGTTTCTTCGTACACAAGATGATCCTGTTGAAGTTTCCGTAAACCACAGTCGAGCCCAGACGTTTAAACTCTGCAACCAACCTGTCGCCAGAAAAACAAAATGAAACTGAGAAGAACAAAGGCACAATAAATAAATACAATTTAAAAAATAATAATAATATTAAATTGGTAATAACATACAAAAAAACAAACATTAAATATCATAAAAATGTAAACACAACAGCTGTTTCAGTATTTAACTATTTTTGGAGAAGCCTTTAACCGAGTGAATTACCACAGAAATATTTATAATGAAGCACAGAATGTATTGTGGAATTTTCAAAATTCTGAAGTGTGAATATTTTTTAATACGTTTTCAGATTTTTGTCCCTTGTTAAATAAATTAATGATTATTCAGCATTTTATAATGAATTGTACTAGTATGAGTGCAGCCTGATAAAACCTTAGTGAAGCAACAGAATGACGTGTTTAAGCATTACTGTAACTGTATATTTATTGAAGGTATTTCTTCCATTTGTAGTCCTACAAGAACAAAGCAATGCAACATATTGCAACTTGACCATTCTGTCACATCTATTGGTCGGGTGAGGTTAATATAAACCATTTAAAATAACGCGAAAAATATTGTGTAACATTAAAAACCACATTTCAAGATGTGACAAAATAAATGTTTTTCTAAAGAACAATGATTTTTTTTTTTTTTAAATAGACTCACTGCAGAAACACCTTCTTCATCATGTTGTGCAGGGTGCGGTGCAGCGCCGGGTCGTACAGCAGAGAGCTCGGCGAGTGCAGCCAGCGGTAGAAATGCATCACCTGGTTGTCTGCGTACACATTGTGGTACTGCGTGATCTCCCTCACCCACCCAACCACCATGCTTTTAAGGATCCTGCTCAGACAACACAAAAAAACACAAATTAACAGATAAAATACTCAGAAATAAGATAAAAGTTATGAAATAAGAGCAAACTTGGACATTTTTCTTTGCGACTTTAATCCACCACAGACATCAGCTGCTTCCACACCTGAACGTGTTGGAGCAGAGAGCAGTTTCATCATAGCTAGCGAGCGCGCTGGCGCCCTGGTTTCCTGACATCATGTCCTCCAACGACGCCTGCTGGATCACATCAAAACTAACGCCCAGACTGGCTCCGCCCTCCATGTCGTTAACGTGCTGCGACTGGAGGATGGTGTTCACCGCCAGGCTCTGCAGGTCCAGCTCCACACACACTAAAGAGGAAACATGTCAATACGTCGATATAAAGAAATAAAAAAAACTTCTCTCTACTGTGACATCTTGGTTGTTCAAGTACCGTATTTTTTACCCTCCAAGTCGCAGTTTTTTGCATAATTTACATGCCCTGCGACTTATTCATTCAACCTTTATTTATACAGGCTAGTCCGAAGCGACACATTTATTGATTTTTTCCCATATTTATAAACCACTTTTTGGCTGAGATTAGACTGTTATCATTCATTCTGACAAATTTTTTTTGAACCATACCAATATCAGCCACTAGATGGCAACAGAGTAGTAGTAGTAGTAAGGCATGCCATTGTATCATGTAAAAGTGGCTATAATTACAAATTCAAAACAGTTCAAGACAAACAACTGAACTTTATTTATTATACTCAATACTTTATTGTTTTTATCTTGCACATTTTTTAATTTACCATGTCCTGGATGACTGAGAATCTTCACCAGCTATCAATGACTCCATCAGCTTGCCATAGCGCCCCCACCTTCGTTCTGCTCGCTGCTTGGAGCAACTGTCAAAACAGCTGCATCGCCCCGGCGAAATGCAGCTAATTTGACCATTAAAGTGCATTTATTAAGTAAAAGTTCAACTGACGCACACCTTTGCTATAATTTCGAGCAAAGCAAATAATTGTTTATAAGTGTTTATCTTGTTAAATTTGCACAGCAACTTGTTGCGTGCATGCGTTTACTTCCGCGTATTGGCTTTTGAAATGCAGCTGATGTGACCGTCAAAGTGCATTTATTAAGCAAACGTTAGACTGAGACACATATTTACTATAACTTTGAGCAAACACATAATTGTTTTTAATTGCTAATCTTGTTAAATTCTTGTTAAAGTCCTCCCGTGCACGCTCCCGCGGCAGCCTTTTGGCAGCCCATCGATTTTTGGCACAACACCGGCCCACATTTCCAGGTCGTCAGTGGTGACGCATAATAGATGCAACGAATTCGGTGAAGTGACATATTTATGGGTTTTTCCACCTTTTTAGACATATATGGACTGATGCGACTTATAGGGCGGTGTGACATGTACGGTGGAAAATACTGTACCTGTGGAGTAACAGCCCTGAGCGTTGATCTCCACAGAGCCCCGGTCGTCGCTTTCCATGACCAGACGACTGTCGTCGGCCTCTTTTCCTCCGAGGTCGGGCCTGGCTGTCGGTGAAAGCCACAGCAGGTGGTTGTGTTTCCGTAGATGTCTGGCTAGGAACAAGTCTGAGCCAAAGATGGACACGTCCTGGGGCAAATTACCCACAGGTAGGTGGTAATACCTGAAAGTAGGAGGCAACATGCTCGTTTTTAGTTAGCTGTAATATAAACTGAACAGGTGAACTGTCCATACCTGGCCATGTCAAAAGCCTGAGACAGGCAGCTGTCCAGGTTGAGGTAATGGCGGATCATTCTCCTGGCTCCGTGGCGTTGCCAGTCCAGAACGTTATAGTTGATCTCATCTACCACGTGCACTGGAACAACCGGGAACTCCTCAAGCACTGGCATCCCCGCTGCTAGTCGCCGCAGCTCCCAGTTGGACTGCAGGGCGATGAGGGTGGGCCCTCGCCGCTCCTCCTGAACACGGCAAACAAAGCAAAAGGGCTGGACCAAAACTGAGAGCCACCTGTCACAAAACTCTGATAACATGACATCACAGGTAAGTCTCAAAGTGCTGCGACAGATGTGGCTTTCCAGTAGTTCCACAAACAGTCCACGTTGAGAGCCATCTTATGAAGGGCGTGCTTTACCTTGTAATTCAGCAGGATGCGCTGCAGCGAGCGGGAAATCGCTTTGATGTCATTTTCAGCTCGAACCTCGAAGGTGTGTTTCTCCGGAGGCAGAAGCTCCTCCGTCGTCTTCTCCAGGAGGGCCGTGCGCTCAGCCGTGTAGAGATTACTCAGGTTGGGCATCTGGTTGCTTCGAACCTAAAGTCAGAGAGTCGCAACAGAACTTGGGCTTTATTTTATGCGTTGAGGTATTATCGCCGGAGAAAACAGATTTTTTTTTTTGGGTCCTCATGTTCTTGACCAGCTGCTAGTGCTAGTCCAGTTCAGAGCTGCTCTTTATCTCTAAAGGCTGGCAGTTACAGTTTTAAATAGGGGCGCAGAAAAAAAAATCTATTTTTTTAAAGAATCTAGATTCTTAGTCCTGGCGATTCTGAATCGATTCTAAAAGCCCCAAAATCATTTTTTTAAACATTTAATTTTATTTTTCTTCCGCTCCTACTCCTGAGCGAACTGCATATCACATTATGTGTCCGTTCGGCCACCGTACAGCAAGCTAGTTAGCCAGCTCCCTTTATCTGAACGGAGCCTGCTAGCATGGAGGAGGGAGACAGCGTGATTCAACTCGCTCCTTCGTCTTTAAAAATAATTTCAGATCCTACAACGTTCTGGGGGAAGACAGAGCTTAACAAGACAACGGTTGTTTGCAAGAAGTGTCAAATAAAATTACGGTGCAGTATTTTGGAAATACAATAAAATGCGCGGAAGATGAAAGTGAAAGCAGCCGACCAGCGAACTCTGCTGCAAAGATTTCTCTCTCCATCTCCTGCTGTATCACAAAGGATTTATGAGCAGACAGCTCAGTGGAAGGGTTTAGTTTTATTTTTAATACGCTGAAAGCAACGTACGTTATTCCTTCACGTAGCTAAAGCTCCACACAGCTCCACACAGCTCCAGCATGAAACAAGAATAACGTGGGAGAAGTTCTGATGCAGCTGCAGCTCAAAGGTAACTGTTTTTTCTCATGTTATACTAAAACTTATAAAGTTATACAACAAACTTAATGTAATTTGTCTTTTAACAGGTTGGAGAGACCAGATGAGATGCATCGACTGGAGCCAGTTCTAAATGATACAATTTATGGTTTATAAATTACAGTCCAGAAGAGATTTTAAGGTAGGTTTGCACAGGTTTTGAATTATTTTTTTTTTTACTAAATATGAATCAATATGGTTAAAAAAAAACTGTGAAGTCCGTATTTTATATTGAGTTAAACGTTAATGCACTTTGGTATGCTGAAGTCTGTTTACTTTTGTACTTATATATTGTGAATTATTTTGTCTGATGGACTGGAGACCTGTCCAGGTGTCCCCCGCCTCTCACACAGTGATGGTTAGACATGGACACCAGTGACCCCCGAGACTCGAAAAGGAAGAAGTGGTAAAGATGATGGATGGATAAATGATTTGTTCCTAGATTTTAATTTTATTGTTTTAGAGAAATCCAGGCAACTAAGCTAATACTGTACTGAGATTTTAACTTACATAATTTTATGCACTCCTGTATAATTTGTTCCTATTTTTGGTATAAATATCAAACGATGCAAACAATTTGATACAGTAAGGAACCTAAAATTATTGTCTAAATAAATGTTCTATTTGTTTACATTGTTGTTTAATGTTTTCAGTTTAAAATTATTGTTTTAAATAAATGTTCCATTTGTTTACCTTGTTGTTTATTCTTTTCAGCTCGTCAGTTACATAACTGAAACTAAATTTATGACCATTTCAATAGAAAAATTGTTTCTGAATCGAAAAATCGATTTTGAGTCGAATCGTGACACCAAAAAACAGAATCAAATCGATTCGCCAGACACAGAGATTTGCACCCCTAGTTTTAAATGAGGTCTGTAAAGGTTAACTGAATGAAGACCCTGTCTAGTCTCTGGATACTTCCTGGTACTGTGGGTCTATTTGTAAATGGATATTTTTTCCTCCATCCACACATTCTAACAGAAACACTGAAAATCCCATTCTGCATATCAGTAAAAAAACAACACAAGATAAAAACACCAAGATTAAAATCCACGTCAAAGCCCTGAAAGTTTGGGCATTCTTACCGTGTCCAGGATGAAGATGCTAGCTTTGCGCTGAGAGGGGATGAACAGGCCGAACAGAGCCTTATGGCCTTGGCTGTGATGATACAGATACATGTGGCGAACGCTTCCTGAGAAGGCAAACACAGTACAGGTACTGCCATGTGAAGTTTCTTGTCACGTGTTTCTTAAGCACATATAAATTTTAGGATGAAGGGAAAACATCACTGAAAACTAAATAATATTCCCAAGTGATCATCTTAAGATGGACTGTGTCTTCAGCAGGTCTTACCAGGTTCCAGGTAGCTGAACTGGGCCAGAGACCTCATCTCCAAATGTTCCAGGTCAAAGGTGTCGGTCTCCCTGCCAGCCAGACCCCTCACAACATGCTTGTTCACCATACACACACATCCGAGCTGCACCAGCGCGCGGAACAACAAGGGCACCTGAGCGGAAGTTAAGAAGCTTTAGTTGTGTGAACGTTTATGAAACATTCACACTATTGTGATCCTGTTTTCTGCATCTTTCTCGTCCTGATGTTTTGAAGCTATTGCAACAAATCATAAATCAAAACGTTGAGCTCCTTCAGGATAATCCTGCTATGACCTTTGGTATTGCTGCAACTTTAGCTTGTTGAAATATTTAGCCTTTTCTGCCATTTTCTTCCTCATGAAAATGAAGTTAGCTCATTTTACATCCTTCAGATATTTAGATGTGTTTACAACCTTTTATTGCTCCTTTCACATTTTGTTCTGCTTCAGCTTCTTTCAGCTTCATTGTGCTAATTTAAACATTCTTTCAGCTACTTTCAGCATTTTCAGCTGTTTTGTGCTGCTTTCAGGTTCTTTCTGTTAACTACAACATTTTTGTACTTCTAACTTCTTTTTGCTAATTTCAGCTTTTCCTGCTATTTCAGCTACTATTTAGCAGTTTTTCTGTTAATTTTCGTTTCAGCTAATTCCACATTTTTTGCACCCATTTCAATGTTTTTCAGTATAATTCTGCAAACGTGCTATTTCCACGTCCTTGTAATTTCAGCTTCTTTCTGCCTTTTTAGCAAATTTTTGGCTTTTTATTTTATTTTATTTTTTTAATCTCAGCTTTTTTCATATAATTTCCACTTTTTGTGCTCATTTCAGCTTCTTTCAGCAACCGGGTTCTTTCTGCTTTCTTATGCTAATTTAAGTTTATCCTACCTTTTCATCTAATTTTAGCTGTTTTCAGATAACTTCCAAGTTTTTCGTGGAAAATATCTTCAGCCTCATTAACTTTTTTATGCTAATTTCAGCTTGTTATGCTCCTTTCAGCTTTTTTCTGACAGTTTCAACTTTTCTGCTCATTCAGCTACTATTTAGCTGTTTTCATTCTAATTTTAGCATTTTCAGCTAATTCCACATTTTAATCTAATTTCAGCTCTTTCCAATTCCTCCTGGTAGTTTAAGCTTTTTTTTGTGTGTGTGGTTATTTCAGCCTTTTTTAAGCTAATTTCCTATTGTTTGTGCTTATTTCTGCTTATTTAAACCTAATTACCTGTAAGCAAATATGTGTTATTTCTGATTTCTCCTGCTAATTTAGGCTTGCTCTTCCATTTCAGCATGTTTTAACTAATTTCAGCTGTTTTTCAGCAAGTTCTTCTGCAATAAGCATTCATTTTTGCAGGAAATGCAATTTCTCTAGTTAAAGGTTCAGTATGCAGTTTCTGTAGAACTGCAGCAGTTAGAAATATTTTCAACAGGCAAAGCATTCTGATCCCTCCCCCTCAGAGCCATATGTGGCTCTGCCCCCTTGTGGTCTGTTGAATTTCAAATTCAAGCTCTGTTTTTATTGGCTGATTCAAATTCAAGCTCTGTTTTTATTGGCTGGTTACAAACTCTGTTTTTATTGGCTGGAAAATGGCGGGTCACCTTTTCTTTTTAGAAATGCTTATTTACCACCTGGAGAAGCAAGGGGACAATATTTTTTTTAATTTTTTTTCAGAGATTACCTGGCTAACATCAGTCTGTCAGGAGGTAGTGACAGAGTGAAGAAATATGTTCATAAAAAAAGCTACATACTGCAGCTTTAATGTTAAACTCTATTTTTAAAAGTCATGCACAACTTTTTTTATTATTCTGACATATTTTTCAGTACATGGTGAACACACTTAAAACGAGCCTCGGTGTTAAGGAGACAGTGAAGTTAAATACGTAGTCACCTGTGTTTCGTAGACGCCTTCGATGTCTGGAGCAGAGAGGTCAGCGTTGATCTCGTTGATGTGCTTCTGGTACATGTCCTCTGGCACAGAGTACTCGTACAGGTAGTACACCACGTTGGAGCGAGGCAGCATCCGGTTCACCTGAATCAAAAGTTGTAAAAAAACATTATTTGAGCTGCTCTATTTGGCAACGAGCTTAAAGAATTTGAGGTGACGGCGGAATATGGTTTTAGTGCCTTTTTGTACGCGGCTCCCTCCTCCTGCTTTGGGACTTTCTGGTTGACGTAGAAAACACGCGGGATGTTGAGTTTCATGCAGTGAAGGTCGTTTCCAATCACAGCCCACAGCTTGTACAGACCGGGGTGGCTCGTCTCTGCAATCTGGGAGGAAGGACGTTCGATGTGATGCATTTTATAAGAATTGTGTTATCACACTAAACATTTTGACGGCAACACAATGACTTTGTCCTCTACCTGCACAATCTGCCACGGCATGTCCAGGATGCTGCGAGCCGTTCTGCGGAGGAAGCTCCCCAGGCCGGTGGTGGGCCCACCTCTGATCACCCCCCCACCAACAGGCTGGACTTGCCCATCCAACAGCTTTCTCCTCTTCTGTTTCTCCCTCCTTTGCCTGAGCTGCAGCTCCCACTTCTTCTTATGATAGCGCAGCCAAACGAGACGCTCCTCCTGCACCAAGAGTCAGCTGTTGGATCAAGCCCGAAGACAAACCACAAGAAGCAAAACGCTGCGTCCCTACCCGTGTCGTTCCCGTAGGTGGGGGAGGTCCCAGGATTTCTCTCCAGGACTGCGTGAGCTCCACGTCCTGAGACTCCACCTGGCTGTCGTCTCCCTGAGAAGCCCGTTTCCTCTTGGTGCTGATGAGGATGGCGGGCTGCAGGGGTCTGGCTGGCATCCCGAAGTCCTCTATGTCTGCAGTTTCTCCCCCTTCAAGAGGCTGGTGGGTCACCTGGAGAAGCAGAGTGGGCTTGTGCATGGAGTTACTGTGCTTTTAGCCAGGATCACTTTAGCATCAGCTGACCCTACCTGTCTCTTGCCCTCACTGGAAAACAGCTCACTTATCTTCTTTTGCTTGTAGATGTCATTTTTCTCCAGGAGTTTCTTGTGAAGCCAGTCAGGATGCCTCACTCTTGGAACGGGATTCTTCACCTTAAGATAAATAGAAGCAAATTCAGTTTGTCTAGATCAGGGGTCTGCAAGCTTTTACGATCACAAGAGCCATTTTATGCCTTCGTTAACTAAATTAAAAGTGTTCAGAGCCGCAACAACCTGTTATAACTGTGATTATCAACTGGTGGCCACTTTAGGTTTGTTGAAGGAGACTTTTGTGGCCAGTAGGGGTGACATTATAAAGCTAAAAAGATTTTTTTTACATTT
>JBBPBX010019125.1:0-31973 GCA_038048925.1 Garcialebias charrua
TTGTATCTTATTTTTGAGCGAGCGCCAACCTGCTGACACTTTGCTACAGAGGGATTGAGCGTAAAGCAACAGGAGCGGGGTTTAGAGTTCTTTGCTGCACAAACAAGACATCAGTCATCGTGACGGTGGATCTGTGCAGCATCGACACGGGGACGGCTTTTTGTTGCTGCAGAAGGATCGGGGCTGAAGCCTCCGTGGATCAGTGTTTGCACAGTTGTACTGGGGGGGGGGGGGATGAGAATAATTATCATGTCACTTGGTAAAACAGGTTAAATGTTTTCAGGTTTACTGACCTCACTGAACCGGAGCAAATCTTTATAACTTTTATGTCACATTCAGTGGAGCGTGTGGGGCAGCACCTGGAGAGGAGGCTTCAGAGCCATGGTCCTCAAAGTCTGTGTTTGAGGGAGGATGAGGGAGTGTGGGGTGCGAGAGTCACTCATGAGGATTCACTGGTCCCTCCAGGACCACATCGACCGCTGTGTCCACATCAAGTCCAGCTCGTTGTCGGTGCAGTTTGAACTCTGCTCCTGGACTGTGATCCTGTTTGTGGTCTTTGAGATGGTCTGGAAGGAGAACCTCAGGTCTAGGCTCTGCTTTATTCTGTTGAAGAAGTTCTGTTGACGTCTTGGGTCCATGGTCTTCAGCATGCACCAGGACACGAGATGAGGCGAGGAGTTCCATCATTTGATGTTGTTGTTGTTTTTTTGAGCTATTGGAAAAGAACTTTAATAAGACTTTTTTTTTTTAATGTGGAGACTTTAATATTGATATAGGAAATACAACGGATGAAAATAACATCAGTACATTCATAAATTTAATGTACAGCTTGAATCTTTATCCGTTAATATCCAAGCCTACAAGAATTCTCAACTCAACTCAACTCAACTTTATTTTGGTAAATTAAAAACATTACAAACAAAAAGAAAACAATATAAAATGGTTAATCAATCATTTACCAAAAAAGGAATAGGCTGAAGCCAAGGCTTATACTTGCCTACCCTGTTCATAGACTCAACAGTCTACATAATGACATATGTCTACTGTCCACATATATACATATGTGCACATACAAACATTTACTGTATATTTAAATACGCATGTATACATACATTACATACATTCATGGTTACATAATACATATATACTGTACATCTACATAACATCTCCATGAGCTTTTATAATTTTACATTTTAACGCTCTTTTAAAACTCACCAAAAAAGCACATAATTTGAGATCATCATTCAGTTCATTCCACAGTTTCACACCGATAACTGAAATACATCTAGATTTTACTTTACTTTTCTCTTTACCTTGTTCAAATATTAACAAACCTCGTAAATTATATTTACTTTCTCTTAACTTAAATAATTTCTGAATTCCAGAGGGAAGCCTTTTATTCAGTGCTTTATACATTATTTCCATTATGTTAAATGGTTAGTTTGCGGTGTGAGGTTCTTCATCATCATGGCAGGTTCTGGTACCAGCAGCAGAACCTTCTTGAAAATCTGAAACAAATATTTACATGACAACAGGTCGAGTTTAACCACAACACGCTGCTGCTGCTGCTTGTTTGACGTCAAATAGAGTTTTCTGGTGAAAGAAACGTTCCTTTTTTATAAAAAGCTGTTGCCTGAAGACAAGTGAAACGTTATTTTATGGATAAACAGATTTATTTGGTCTACAAACACAAAAAGTAGAATTCAAAAGCAGAGGAAATTCTGACAACACATCCAGGAACTGAAAACAGACAGAGTTCATCCTGAGCTTGATGCAGGACGTCAACACGATGAGTGTCCCTGAAACACAAACTGTTCAATCACGTCTTCCTTCAAACTTCCTGCTCGGAGTCCTGAAAATGTCCTGAAGACGTCCTGAAGACGTCCTGAAGATGTCCTGAAGATTTCCTGAAGAAGTCCTGAAGATGTCCTGAAGAAGTCCTGAAGATGTCCTGAAGATGTCCTGAAGATGTCCTGAAGACGTCCTGAAGACGTCCTGAAGAAGTCCTGAAGATGTCCTGAAGAAGTCCTGAAGATGTCCTGAAGATGTCCTGAAGAAGTCCTGAAGATGTCCTGAAGAAGTCCTGAAGATGTCCTGAAGATGTCCTGAAGATGTCCTGAAGAAGTCCTGAAGATGTCCTGAAGATGTCCTGAAGATGTCCTGAAGATGTCCTGAAGAAGTCCTGAAGATGTCCTGAAGAAGTCCTGAAGATGTCCTGAAGATGTCCTGAAGATGTCCTGAAGAAGTCCTGAAGATGTCCTGAAGAAGTCCTGAAGATGTCCTGAAGAAGTCCTGAAGATGTCCTGAAGATGTCCTGAAGATGTCCTGAAGAAGTCCTGAAGATGTCCTGAAGAAGTCCTGAAGATGTCCTGAAGAAGTCCTGAAGATGTCCTGAAGATGTCCTGAAGATGTCCTGAAGATGTCCTGAAGAAGTCCTGAAGATGTCCTGAAGAGTCCTGAAGATGTCCTGAAGAAGTCCTGAAGATGTCCTGAAGATGTCCTGAAGATGTCCTGAAGATGTCCTGAAGATGTCCTGAAGAAGTCCTGAAGATGTCCTGAAGAAGTCCTGAAGATGTCCTGAAGATGTCCTGAAGATGTCCTGAAGAAGTCCTGAAGATGTCCTGAAGACGTCCTGAAGATGTCCTGAAGATGTCCTGAAGAAGTCCTGAAGATGTCCTGAAGATGTCCTGAAGATGTCCTGAAGATGTCCTGAAGATGTCCTGAAGATGTCCTGAAGATGTCCTGAAGAAGTCCTGAAGATGTCCTGAAGATGTCCTGAAGAGTCCTGAAGATGTCCTGAAGATGTCCTGAAGATGTCCTGAAGACGTCCTGAAGAAGTCCTGAAGATGTCCTGAAGAAGTCCTGAAGATGTCCTGAAGATGTCCTGAAGACGTCCTGAAGACGTCCTGAAGACGTCCTGAAGATGTCCTGAAGATGTCCTGAAGATGTCCTGAAGATGTCCTGAAGATGTCCTGAAGATGTCCTGAAGATGTCCTGAAGATGTCCTGAAGATGTCCTGAAGATGTCCTGAAGATGTCCTGAAGATGTCCTGAAGATGTCCTGAAGATGTCCTGAAGAAGTCCTGAAGATGTCCTGAAGAAGTCCTGAAGACGTCCTGAAGATGTCCTGAAGATGTCCTGAAGAAGTCCTGAAGATGTCCTGAAGAAGTCCTGAAGATGTCCTGAAGATGTCCTGAAGAAGTCCTGAAGATGTCCTGAAGATGTCCTGAAGATGTCCTGAAGACGTCCTGAAGAAGTCCTGAAGATGTCCTGAAGAAGTCCTGAAGATGTCCTGAAGAAGTCCTGAAGATGTCCTGAAGATGTCCTGAAGAAGTCCTGAAGATGTCCTGAAGATGTCCTGAAGATGTCCTGAAGATGTCCTGAAGATGTCCTGAAGATGTCCTGAAGATGTCCTGAAGATGTCCTGAAGATGTCCTGAAGATGTCCTGAAGATGTCCTGAAGATGTCCTGAAGATGTCCTGAAGATGTCCTGAAGATGTCCTGAAGATGTCCTGAAGAAGTCCTGAAGATGTCCTGAAGAAGTCCTGAAGATGTCCTGAAGATGTCCTGAAGATGTCCTGAAGAAGTCCTGAAGATGTCCTGAAGAAGTCCTGAAGATGTCCTGAAGATGTCCTGAAGATGTCCTGAAGATGTCCTGAAGAAGTCCTGAAGATGTCCTGAAGAAGTCCTGAAGATGTCCTGAAGATGTCCTGAAGACGTCCTGAAGACGTCCTGAAGACAGTCCTGAAGATGTCCTGAAGATGTCCTGAAGATGTCCTGAAGATGTCCTGAAGATGTCCTGAAGATGTCCTGAAGATGTCCTGAAGATGTCCTGAAGATGTCCTGAAGATGTCCTGAAGATGTCCTGAAGATGTCCTGAAGATGTCCTGAAGATGTCCTGAAGATGTCCTGAAGATGTCCTGAAGATGTCCTGAAGAAGTCCTGAAGATGTCCTGAAGAAGTCCTGAAGATGTCCTGAAGATGTCCTGAAGACGTCCTGAAGATGTCCTGAAGAAGTCCTGAAGATGTCCTGAAGATGTCCTGAAGATGTCCTGAAGAAGTCCTGAAGATGTCCTGAAGAAGTCCTGAAGATGTCCTGAAGATGTCCTGAAGATGTCCTGAAGATGTCCTGAAGATGTCCTGAAGATGTCCTGAAGATGTCCTGAAGAAGTCCTGAAGATGTCCTGAAGATGTCCTGAAGATGTCCTGAAGATGTCCTGAAGATGTCCTGAAGAAGTCCTGAAGATGTCCTGAAGAAGTCCTGAAGAAGTCCTGAAGATGTCCTGAAGACATCCTGAAGAAGTCCTGAAGAAGTCCTGAAGATGTCCTGAAGAAGTCCTGAAGATGTCCTGAAGATGTCCTGAAGAAGTCCTGAAGAAGTCCTGAAGATGTCCTGAAGATGTCCTGAAGATGTCCTGAAGATGTCCTGAAGATGTCCTGAAGAAGTCCTGAAGAAGTCCTGAAGATGTCCTGAAGATGTCCTGAAGATGTCCTGAAGATGTCCTGAAGACGTCCTGAAGAAGTCCTGAAGATGTCCTGAAGAAGTCCTGAAGATGTCCTGAAGATGTCCTGAAGACGTCCTGAAGACGTCCTGAAGACGTCCTGAAGATGTCCTGAAGATGTCCTGAAGATGTCCTGAAGACGTCCTGAAGACGTCCTGAAGATGTCCTGAAGATGTCCTGAAGATGTCCTGAAGAAGTCCTGAAGATGTCCTGAAGAAGTCCTGAAGATGTCCTGAAGAAGTCCTGAAGATGTCCTGAAGATGTCCTGAAGACGTCCTGAAGACGTCCTGAAGATGTCCTGAAGATGTCCTGAAGATGTCCTGAAGATGTCCTGAAGACGTCCTGAAGATGTCCTGAAGATGTCCTGAAGATGTCCTGAAGATGTCCTGAAGATGTCCTGAAGACGTCCTGAAGACGTCCTGAAGATGTCCTGAAGATGTCCTGAAGATGTCCTGAAGAAGTCCTGAAGATGTCCTGAAGAAGTCCTGAAGATGTCCTGAAGAAGTCCTGAAGATGTCCTGAAGACGTCCTGAAGATGTCCTGAAGACGTCCTGAAGTTTCTGAAGACATCCTGAAGATGTCCTGAAGATGTCCTGAAGATGTCCTGAAGATGTCCTGAAGAAGTCCTGAAGATGTCCTGAAGAAGTCCTAAAGAAGTCCTGAAGATGTCCTGAAGACATCCTGAAGAAGTCCTGAAGAAGTCCTGAAGATGTCCTGAAGATGTCCTGAAGATGTCCTGAAGATGTCCTGAAGATGTCCTGAAGAAGTCCTGAAGAAGTCCGGAAGATGTCCTGAAGACATCCCGAAGAAGTCCGGAAGATGTCCTGAAGACATCCTGAAGACATCCTGAAGAAGTCCTGAAGAAGTCCTGAAGATGTCCTGAAGAAGTCCTGAAGAAGTCCTGAAGAAGTCCTGAAGATGTCCTGAAGATGTCCTGAAGATTTCCTGAAGATGTCCTGTAGACGTCCTGAAGATGTCCTGAAGATGTCCTGAAGACATCCTGAAGAAGTCCTGAAGATGTCCTGAAGATGTCCTGAAGAAGTCCTGAAGATGTCCTGAAGATGTCCTAAAGAAGTCCTGAAGATGTCCTGAAGACATCCTGAAGAAGTCCTGAAGATGTCCTGAAGAAGTCCTAAAGAAGTCCTGAAGATGTCCTGAAGACATCCTGAAGAAGTCCTGAAGAAGTCCTGAAGATGTCCTGAAGAAGTCCTAAAGAAGTCCTGAAGTTGTCCTGAAGACATCCTGAAGAAGTCCTGAAGAAGTCCTGAAGATGTCCTGAAGATGTCCTGAAGATGTCCTGAAGAAGTCCTGAAGATGTCCTGAAGAAGTCCTGAAGATGTCCTGAAGACATCCTGAAGAAGTCCTGAAGATGTCCTGAAGAAGTCCTGAAGATGTCCTGAAGAAGTCCTGAAGATGTCCTGAAGAAGTCCTGAAGATGTCCTGAAGATGTCCTGAAGATGTCCTGAAGACGTCCTGAAGATGTCCTGAAGATGTCCTGAAGATGTCCTGAAAAGTCCTGAAGACGTCCTGAAGAAGTCCTGAAGATGTCCTGAAGAAGTCCTGAAGATGTCCTGAAGAAGTCCTGAAGAAGTCCTGAAGATGTCCTGAAGAAGTCCTGAAGATGTCCTGAAGAAGTCCTGAAGATGTCCTGAAGAGTCCTGAAGATGTCCTGAAGATGTCCTGAAGATGTCCTGAAGATGTCCTGAAGAGTCCTGAAGATGTCCTGAAGATGTCCTGAAGATGTCCTGAAGATGTCCTGAAGATGTCCTGAAGATGTCCTGAAGATGTCCTGAAGAAGTCCTGAAGATGTCCTGAAGATGTCCTGAAGATGTCCTGAAGATGTCCTGAAGATGTCCTGAAGAAGTCCTGAAGATGTCCTGAAGAAGTCCTGAAGAAGTCCTGAAGATGTCCTGAAGACATCCTGAAGAAGTCCTGAAGAAGTCCTGAAGATGTCCTGAAGAAGTCCTGAAGATGTCCTGAAGATGTCCTGAAGAAGTCCTGAAGAAGTCCTGAAGAAGTCCTGAAGATGTCCTGAAGATGTCCTGAAGATGTCCTGAAGATGTCCTGAAGAAGTCCTGAAGAAGTCCTGAAGATGTCCTGAAGATGTCCTGAAGATGTCCTGAAGATGTCCTGAAGACGTCCTGAAGAAGTCCTGAAGATGTCCTGAAGAAGTCCTGAAGATGTCCTGAAGATGTCCTGAAGATGTCCTGAAGACGTCCTGAAGACGTCCTGAAGATGTCCTGAAGATGTCCTGAAGATGTCCTGAAGACGTCCTGAAGATGTCCTGAAGATGTCCTGAAGATGTCCTGAAGATGTCCTGAAGAAGTCCTGAAGATGTCCTGAAGAAGTCCTGAAGATGTCCTGAAGATGTCCTGAAGATGTCCTGAAGATGTCCTGAAGAGTCCTGAAGATGTCCTGAAGATGTCCTGAAGATGTCCTGAAGATGTCCTGAAGATGTCCTGAAGATGTCCTGAAGATGTCCTGAAGATGTCCTGAAGATGTCCTGAAGATGTCCTGAAGATGTCCTGAAGATGTCCTGAAGATGTCCTGAAGATGTCCTGAAGATGTCCTGAAGATGTCCTGAAGATGTCCTGAAGAAGTCCTGAAGATGTCCTGAAGAAGTCCTGAAGATGTCCTGAAGATGTCCTGAAGATGTCCTGAAGACGTCCTGAAGAAAGTCCTGAAGAGTCCTGAAGATGTCCTGAAGATGTCCTGAAGATGTCCTGAAGATGTCCTGAAGAAGTCCTGAAGATGTCCTGAAGAAGTCCTAAAGAAGTCCTGAAGATGTCCTGAAGACATCCTGAAGAAGTCCTGAAGAAGTCCTGAAGATGTCCTGAAGATGTCCTGAAGATGTCCTGAAGATGTCCTGAAGAAGTCCTGAAGAAGTCCGGAAGATGTCCTGAAGACATCCTGAAGAAGTCCGGAAGATGTCCTGAAGACATCCTGAAGACATCCTGAAGAAGTCCTGAAGAAGTCCTGAAGATGTCCTGAAGAAGTCCTGAAGAAGTCCTGAAGAAGTCCTGAAGATGTCCTGAAGATGTCCTGAAGATTTCCTGAAGATGTCCTGTAGACGTCCTGAAGATGTCCTGAAGATGTCCTGAAGACATCCTGAAGAAGTCCTGAAGATGTCCTGAAGATGTCCTGAAGAAGTCCTGAAGATGTCCTGAAGATGTCCTAAAGAAGTCCTGAAGATGTCCTGAAGACATCCTGAAGAAGTCCTGAAGATGTCCTGAAGAAGTCCTAAAGAAGTCCTGAAGATGTCCTGAAGACATCCTGAAGAAGTCCTGAAGAAGTCCTGAAGATGTCCTGAAGAAGTCCTAAAGAAGTCCTGAAGATGTCCTGAAGACATCCTGAAGAAGTCCTGAAGAAGTCCTGAAGATGTCCTGAAGATGTCCTGAAGATGTCCTGAAGAAGTCCTGAAGATGTCCTGAAGAAGTCCTGAAGATGTCCTGAAGACATCCTGAAGAAGTCCTGAAGATGTCCTGAAGAAGTCCTGAAGATGTCCTGAAGAAGTCCTGAAGATGTCCTGAAGAAGTCCTGAAGATGTCCTGAAGATGTCCTGAAGATGTCCTGAAGAAGTCCTGAAGATGTCCTGAAGATGTCCTGAAGATGTCCTGAAGAAGTCCTGAAGATGTCCTGAAGAAGTCCTGAAGATGTCCTGAAGAAGTCCTGAAGATGTCCTGAACTGAAGAAGTCCTGAAGATGTCCTGAAGAAGTCCTGAAGATGTCCTGAAGAAGTCCTGAAGATGTCCTGAAGAAGTCCTGAAGATGTCCTGAAGATGTCCTGAAGATGTCCTGAAGACCTCCTGAAGACGTCCTGAAGATGTCCTGAAGATGTCCTGAAGATGTCCTGAAGATGTCCTGAAGATGTCCTGAAGACGTCCTGAAGACGTCCTGAAGATGTCCTGAAGATGTCCTGAAGATGTCCTGAAGATGTCCTGAAGATGTCCTGAAGATGTCCTGAAGATGTCCTGAAGATGTCCTGAAGATGTCCTGAAGAAGTCCTGAAGATGTCCTGAAGATGTCCTGAAGAAGTCCTATGTCCTGAAGATGTCCTGAAAAGTTTCTGAAGAAGTCCTGAAGATGTCCTGAAGAAGTCCTGAAGATGTCCTGAAGAAGTCCTGAAGACGTCCTGAAAAGTTTCTGAAGACATCCTGAAGATGTCCTGAAGGTGCCCTTCCTGCGAGACCAGCTCACAGCCAATTAGCAGGAAACAGCATGAGCTAGTCCCACTCGGTAGTCCACAACTCACTCCATCCATCCATCCATCCATCTAGTATCTTTATCCGCTTCTTCCTTTTTGGGTTGCGAGAGTTGCTGGTGCCCATGTCCAGCCATGGCTGTGTGAGAGGTGGGGGACACCCTGGACAGGTCTCCAGTCCATCACAGGAACACATAGAGACAAACGAGACAAACAACCATTCACTCTCACACCTAGGGACAATTTAGAGTTACCAATCAGTCTAACATGCATGTTTTTGGTCTGCGGGAGGAAACTGGAGTACCTGCAGAAAACCCACACAGCATGGAGAGAACAGGCAAGCTCCACCCAGAAAGGCCCCTGGACCAGGATTTGAATCAGTACGACCTGCTCGCTGAGAGGCAGCAGCTCTACCGACTGATCCACCGTGCTGCCCGAGTCCACAACTCAAATATGTTATTTTATAAATGAGGTAAATAAAGTCAGACTGATACAAATATAAAGACTGAAACTTCTAAAAGTCTCTGGGAGCTCCCTGAAAAACTTCACAAGCTCTCTGGATGTCCCTGTAGCTCACAGAACTCTTCAAGAACTTTGACATTTTTTTAAATTTTCATCTTAACTAGATCCTTTTTGCTAAAAGATTGTTTATAATGGATGCTCCTGCACAAACATCGGAGATGTTTGCTGTGAATTGGTGCTCTATAAATAAATGATGACGTGACGATGGTGACGATAACATCAACAACAAAGATTATGATGATGATGTTCCTACCTGACTGACAGGAGTTTTTCTGTTCACTTAAGGAAATGTTCTTCATCTCCAGCTCCTTTGATCTGTGGAGTCCCTCAAGGGTCTGTTTTAGGTCGACTGCTTTTTAATTTGTACATGTTGCCTTTCGGGTCGATTTTTAGTAAACACAACATTCCTTTCCACTGCTTTGCTGATGATACCCAGTTATATCTTCCAATTGAGTCAGACAGGGTCACTCCACTGGATCCACTATTGAACTGTCTACGTGACATTAAAATCTGGTTAAAACAAAATTTTTGAAATCTAAATGAAAATAAAACGGAAGTCATCAGCTTTGGCAAATGTAACACCCTAAATATTCTTGGCCCTTTGGCCTCATACAGCCACTCCAATGTCAGGAATCTGGGAGTTATTTTTGACAGTGCTTTTAAGTTAGACAAACAGATAAATGCTGTTGTTAAATCCGGTTTCTTCCAGCTAAGACTCTTTGCCAAGGTGAAGTCTTGTCTCTCTTTCAGAGACCTAGAAAAGGTGATTCATGCTTTTATTACCTCTCATTTGGACTACTGTAATTCACTGTATGTTGGTTTAGACAAATCATCTTTGCATTGTTTACAATCTGTCCAGAACGCAGCAGCTCGTCTTTTAACTTCAACAAAAAAATATGAACACATAACCCCTGTCCTGTCCTGGCTTCTCTTCACTGGCTCCCTGTCCACTATCGGATTGATTTTAAGATTTTATTGCTTGTTT
This sequence comes from Garcialebias charrua, assembly GCA_038048925.1. NCBI lineage: Eukaryota > Metazoa > Chordata > Actinopteri > Cyprinodontiformes > Rivulidae > Garcialebias > Garcialebias charrua. The sequence continues at coordinate 10,210 of JBBPBX010019125.1, forward strand.
TTAAAATCTTAAAAGGTCTGGCCCCGTCATATTTATGTGATCTTATTAACATCTACACTCCAGTAAGAGCACTCCGGTCTACCAACCAGTTTCTCTTAGATGTCCCCAGATCCAGAATGAAGTCCAGAGGTGATCGGGCTTTTGCGGTTGCTGCTCCAAAGCTGTGGAACAGTTTACCTGAGAATTTAAAGAGCGCTCAGACTGTTGAGACTTTTAAATCTTTGCTCAAGACTCATCTGTTTTACTTGGCATTTGATCCTTGCAGAGTCTGAGAACAAATTTTGAGCAGATTTTATTGTTGTTGTGTATTTACTGTTAACTTTATTATGTTTCAGTGGCACTAGATGCATTTTACTCTGTTATTATTATTTTTAATTTTTAATTTTTAACTGTACAGCACTTTGGTCGGCTTCGGTTGTTTTTATGTGTTATATAAATAAAATTGACATTGACATTGACATGATGATCATATTCTATATTAACTGACACTGATTATAAGGATGTTGATTATTATTATCATTATCATTGTGTAGTGGGACAGCACTCTCATGTCCGCACTCTCATGTCCACATGCACGCATACGACAGCAATGCCACAGTTGCTGACGGTCAACAAGACCAAGGTCAGCATGATACTGACAATCAGGGCGCAGACAGTCAAACCGTTGACAGTCCAGCGAATGACAGTCAAACCGTTGACAGTCCAGCGAATGACAGTCAACATGACATTGACTGTGACCCTGACATCATTGTTACAGAGCAAGTGAGACCCTTGCCAGAAGTAAAGGGGGATACCTCGCTGACCAAAGACGATGACTCGTCACAAACTGGTCTCTCAGACACATGTGTGACTGCACTACCGGTTCAGGTAGTTCACCATGACACTGTCAGTGGTAGACGTAGAAAACGTCGGAAAGGACATACAAGCTATAAAAGGTTCCTGTGCAACTTTGTCAGAAAGGGGCCCGCTATGAAAGCTTACCTGTCCATCACGCTGGAAGGGGTCCTCACACATGAGGCCCTCCTGGACGGTGGTGCAGACATATCCATCATGTCACACACACTGTTCGAGGAGCTGAGGACAGCTGCTAACAGTGTTGACAGAGAAATACCCCTCACAGAATGTGCTATAGAATTGCGGGGACTCTCAGGGATGGGAACAACCCTGACAGCTATAGCCATGGTTCACATGCAGATTGGCAAGACGACAGTTTACCATCCGGTACATGTGTCTGCGGTTGACTCCATCCCATTTCTGGTCGGCAGGATTTTATCAATCGCTTTGAGGCGATTATAAATTATGGTGATCGGACGTTGTGGGCTACTGTGAGCAACCCACTGCCAATTGGTATGCCTCCACTGGGTGATACAGACTGTGTAACAGCAGGTACCGCGGAAGGCATAAGGGAACCCCCAACCGAGAGCTCAAGCCCGGTAAGTGGACCTTCAACTACAGGTGAGACAGTAGAGACACCACAGGTGAGCCTCCTCTGCGAGCTGAAACAGTCCGCACTCACTAGACACTACCTGCCACAGGTGATGAAAGGTGTGGAGATCCAAGGATCCCACACCAATGATGCTGCGTTGTCCCCATGGTCAGAGAGGTCAGCGATCAGCCGAGCTTTCTATGAAACCTTGTTTCATAAGCATGAGGGTCTTATGCGGCTCAGAAAGTCTTTTCGCTTTCCTTTGGATCCCGACAGTGAGGAGGAAATGATCGCGAGAGTAGTCGTTTACCTGTCACTGTCCTGGAACCAACGAGGACTGGTCCACCCGTTCCTCGTGGTCACAAACTTACCACATGCAACCTATATAGGCTCTGACGTTTTGGTAAGATTGGGTGTCTCTGTAGACGTCAACAACGAGGTACTGTGGTCACTGGACACAGCCAGGGAAGATTCTCCTGTGTTAACTACAGAAAATCTTAAGGCTGGACAAACCATCCCAGAGGTCTGCCAGGTTGCTAGCAGTCATGACACCACAGTACCACCTCAGGCTAACAACCAAATGGTGGCAATTCACATCGTGAAAGGTCAGGTTATTAGCCGACAGCAGGCTTATTTTCAACCATCTCCTACGTTTCTCAACTTAAGACTGTCCATGGAGGCCTCGTGCCACGTGGACCTCGACTGCAGAACCACGTCTGTTGCTGTGTGTAACACAGGCACAGACGAGGTACTGATCCCAAGAAACACGTGGCTAGGATGGTTGATCTCTACTGATTTCCAGGATTTTGAACTTAGCGTTCCATTTCTGGGAGGCCTCCCAGAAAATTTGTTCCCAAGTCAACACACAAGACGAGTCTTGTTCACAAAACCTACACAGGCCATAACCATCTTCTCCCCAAGTGAGTCCGGCCTTGACCCAGTCAATAGGCTCGGTTTCAACAGAGGAGAAAGCCTTGGCCTTCGAACTTATAGTGCCCTACCTGTAGACAGGTTTTACGACACTGAAAGTGTCTCACTGGAGCTCCCCAATGAACAAGAACCCACCTCGGTTGCTTCACAGATTGAACAGGTGGTCGCTCAAGCCAACGCCCTGACAACTGATGAAGAAAGGGACAGGCTTCGCAAAGTTCTCTTAAAATACGAGAAATCATTCTCGACTGACTCAACAGATTGTGGTTTGACCACGTTCCACAAAGTGAGCATCCCAACCCCACCTGACGCTCCTCCTGCGTTCGTCAGGCAATACAAGATTCCTCTGGCAGCTCATGAACCTATCAGAGAAATCATTGATGACCTGTTGGTAAAAGGTATCATCAGATACTGTAACAGCACATACTCTGCGCCTTTATGGCCAGTGTTAAAACCAAATGGTAAATGGAGACTCACTATTGACTACAGAAAGCTGAACAAACAGGTTCCCTTGTCCAGGTGGCCTATGACCCAGCTCCAACAGGAACTGCCCAAGGTCACCAATGGTAGGTACTTTTCGACCCTCGACGTCGCCTCTGGTTTTTGGACCATCCCTGTGCGCGACGAGGACCAATACAAACTTGCTTTCACTTTTGGTGGTCGTCAATACACTTTTAACAGGTGTCCATTTGGCTACGCTAACTCACCTGCAGAGTTCAACATCTTTTTGAACAAAGCATGTCCAGACGGTGACACTGATTTACGTGGACAATGTCCTTTTGAGGCAGCCTACACTGGAATCACATTTGGCTGAGATCGACCACGTTCTGAATCAACTGACAACTGCTGGTGCTAAGATTTCATTGTCAAAATGCCAGTGGTGCAGATCCAAGGTGGACTATGTTGGCCTACTGGTAGGTCCAGACGGAGTACAACCACAACTGACTCGTACCCAAGGCCTTGACAATCTCAAAGTCCCCACCAATCTCAAAGAACTGCAAAGTTTTCTTGGCGTGTGTAATTACTCGAACCAATTCATAGAGAACTATGCAGACCTGGCTAAACCACTGACTATACTCCTAAAGAAAGACGTTCCGTTTGTCTGGACTGACAAACAACAGCAGGCGATGGACGCTCTTATACACAGGATCAAGTCAGCCCCATGTTTAGTCTACCCAGACTATAACAAGGAGTTTCACTTGGAAGTGGGCTTTTCAGCTCATTGCATGAGTGCAGGTCTGTACCAAATACACGACAGAGACAAACGGGTAGTGGCCTACGCCAGTAAGACAATGGCAGGCCCCGAGTTGAAATTCTCGGACTGTGAGAAAGCTCTACTGACCACAGTGTGGGCAGTAAAACATTTCTCCAGCTACATTGGTGGACAGAAAATCATTGTTGAAACACAACACCAGCCGGTGACTTTCCTGAACAGCCAACGCATCAGAGATGGTGTGGTGACAAACTCACGTGTTGCAACGTGGCTCATGGCGCTTCAGAGTTTTGACCTGGACATCCGCTATGGTCAAAATAAGAAGTCACATTTGGGTACTGACTTGGCGATATGCTAGGAATGTACACAAGATGTGCCAGCCACCCAGCCGTCAGCTGTGGAAAGACCCTTAGTGACAGAGGATCCGAATCACCACTTCTTTGATGATAATATCTGTAAAGGTTTGACATCATTTTACGTGGATAGATCTGCATTCCGCAACGACAATATCTGCAGGGCGGGTGTTGGAGGGGTCCTCCTCCATGACCTTCAACAGAGCACTTTCAGCTACAGCTTAGGCTCTCAGACTTCTCAGTACGCTGAGATTGCAGGTGTCCTAATAGCTCTCCTGTTGGTTGTAGAACGTTCCATCAAGACACTAGTCATCTGTACTGACTCTAACTATGCTAGGCTGAGTTTCACCTGTCATCTCGCTGTGTGGAAACAGAACGGTTTTCTCACAAGCGACAGGAAGGCGGTCAAACACAAAGAGCTTTTCATGGCGTGTGATCACTTGGTGACATCACACGACATACAGATCTACTGGAAAAAGGTTCCAGGACATTCAAGAGTCCCAGGCGATGACAAGTACTACAATGACATTGCAGATTCTTTAGCCAAGGAAGGAGCCGACGGAGGTCAGCTATGGTCCTTTGACCCCTCCTGGTTAATCAAGACTCTGCCAATACAACCTACTGTTGAGGTTCTGGCAGTCACACGTGCACAGGCCGCAGCCAGACCTGCCGACAACGCAGTCTCTGTACGACCTGCACTGACTGACACAGACATCATCCAACTGCAGAAGTTGGACCCTGCTATTAAGGCCATGATGCTGTACCTGACTAACCCTGACATTAATACTCCGTCCAAAGACGAGCTGGATTCTGATCCAGACCTCAGAGTACTCTATCATCTGCGCACGCAGCTGAAACTGATCAAAGGCATCCTAACTTTTGCCCATGGACCGACGTCCTCACCAGTGTTTGTGGTTCCCCATGGCCACAGGGGGGTGATGTTAGTTCATGCCCATGATCTCCCGTCCGTAGGACACAAAGGAGATGAAGCCACGCTGACGGCATTGAAACAAATTGCCTATTGGCCTGGTATGAAAAAGGATGTAAAAGACTACATTGAAGGGTGCCTGGTTTGCGCCCAGTTTCAGCCAACCAGACCACTCCACAGAGCACCACTGCAAAGCAGAGGCATTTCATTTCCATGGTCTGACATCCAGTTTGACTGGGTGGGACCACTCACTAAGAGCTCTAGAGGAAACAAATATTTTCTCACGGTAACCTGTGCATTTACCAAATGGGTAGAATGCCTACCAGCTCCTAACGACACAGCACAAACAACTGCTATTTTGCTAATGAATCATGTATTCTCCAGGTTTGGACTTCCCCTTAGGGTGAACTCAGACCAAGGTACACACTTCACAGGTGAAGTGATGAAAGAACTGTGGAAGACGCTTGGCGTCAAAGCTGATTTCCATATTGGCTACCACCCACAATCTTCAGGACAAGTAGAGAGAGCAAACAGAACGGTGGTGAGTATTTTAAAGAAATACGTAGCCGCAAACCACAAGGACTGGGATGTGAAACTCCCTCTGGTCCTCATGGCCATTAGGGCCACTCCACACACATCAACTGGCATCTCTCCCTTCGAGATGATGACCGGTCGACAAATGACTCTCCCTCTACACCTGTTGTACCAACCAGGCGACGCCACCATGGCAACAGCCTACACCACACAACAATACATGAAAGACTTGAATGTACACCTCAGAAACACCTTTGCTTTTGCCCAGCAAAACCTGGAAAGATCTGCTGAGGGACGCAAGGCGTACTATGACCAGAAGGCTTCTCACGATGAACTCCAAGTGGGAGACAGAGTCTGGTACTATACGTTCGCCCCTGCAACCAGGAAAGGAGAGTCCGGGACCGGTACTCTCGCCCGCAAACTAATGCCCAGGTGGACAGGACCCCATTTGATAACAGATAAAGTGTCCTCAGTTGTCTACGGAATCAAAATCAGCAAAGGTCGCAAACGGCCAATTGTTAAGTGGGTACATCGAAATCAGATCAAACCTTTTGAGGCGTTCAATAACCCCACAAATGACAAAGATCTTGCAAACTCACAGACTTCATGGGAAAATAAGGTTGTCCAAGCACAAGATAGTAAATAAACTAAACAGTTTAAACTACATTAGTTGCGAAAAGAAACCATTCCAACTAGAACTTAGAAACGCTAAGCCTAAAAACCCACAACAAAAACTAACCTTAACAACAGTTTAAATCTGCAGGATTTAATTGACATCGGTTATAAAGCTAAGAACTGTTTTTCTTGTGTGTGACACGTTGGAATCTGACGACCAGAGTGAGTTTGACGTAGTGAAACGTTGTTTTTTAGTTGCTTAATTGCTACTTTTGTTGTTATTGAAGTTGTATTTGTTTTCTGAACACTCCCAGCCAAAAGAGGTTTTGATTAATAGTTAGTTGAAGACTTAAATGGATTTAACTATGCCAACATGCTGTTCATCTTATTAAAAATCTCAATCTTTGAAGAGTCATTGTAGATTAATACTACTTAAGGTACTATAATCTACACTGATCTCCCAATCATTTAGGTAGGACCGATTCGATCGTTTCTATTCTAGATCTGTTCATTTTGATGAGTCTCACCATAGACTTCAAAATTTATAGGGAATACCAAATCTTGCGTCGTTCGTCTAAAAGGCCAACAGACATTTAGACCAAACTATATTACAAGAAAGTTAATTCTCAATAGTCCAGGTATCAAATCCGCTCATTCTCAATCAGTTCATCTGGACAGTTTCTTTTTAGCAGAAACGTTTCACCCTCACTCCAGAGGGCTTCCTCAGTCAGAGTAGTCCAAAGCACACTGAAGTTAACCCACCAAGTAAGCAACTTATGTGGACCAACCAGTTTGCTGTAGCCAAGATGGTTTCTGGGGGTGTGTCCCTCGTCGACTCCTCCCAGGCAGGCAGACATGTCCAAAGTGGTTCAAGACAAGAAAGTTAATTCTCAATAGTCCAGGTATCAAATCCGCTCATTCTCAATCAGTTCATCTGGACAGTTTCTTTTTAGCAGAAACGTTTCACCCTCACTCCAGAGGGCTTCCTCAGTCAGAGTAGTCCAAAGCACACTGAAGTTAACCCACCAAGTAAGCAACTTATGTGGACCAACCAGTTTGCTGTAGCCAAGATGGTTTCTGGGGGTGTGTCCCTCGTCGACTCCTCCCAGGCAGGCAGACATGTCCAAAGTGGTTCAAGACAAGAAAGTTAATTCTCAATAGTCCAGGTATCAAATCCGCTCATTCTCAATCAGTTCATCTGGACAGTTTCTTTTTAGCAGAAACGTTTCACCCTCACTCCAGAGGGCTTCCTCAGTCAGAGTAGTCCAAAGCACACTGAAGTTAACCCACCAAGTAAGCAACTTATGTGGACCAACCAGTTTGCTGTAGCCAAGATGGTTTCTGGGGGTGTGTCCCTCGTCGACTCCTCCCAGGCAGGCAGACATGTCCAAAGTGGTTCAAGACAAGAAAGTTAATTCTCAATAGTCCAGGTATCAAATCCGCTCATTCTCAATCAGTTCATCTGGACAGTTTCTTTTTAGCAGAAACGTTTCACCCTCACTCCAGAGGGCTTCCTCAGTCAGAGTAGTCCAAAGCACACTGAAGTTAACCCACCAAGTAAGCAACTTATGTGGACCAACCAGTTTGCTGTAGCCAAGATGGTTTCTGGGGGTGTGTCCCTCGTCGACTCCTCCCAGGCAGGCAGACATGTCCAAAGTGGTTCAAGACAAGAAAGTTAATTCTCAATAGTCCAGGTATCAAATCCGCTCATTCTCAATCAGTTCATCTGGACAGTTTCTTTTTAGCAGAAACGTTTCACCCTCACTCCAGAGGGCTTCCTCAGTCAGAGTAGTCCAAAGCACACTGAAGTTAACCCACCAAGTAAGCAACTTATGTGGACCAACCAGTTTGCTGTAGCCAAGATGGTTTCTGGGGGTGTGTCCCTCGTCGACTCCTCCCAGGCAGGCAGACATGTCCAAAGTGGTTCAAGACAAGAAAGTTAATTCTCAATAGTCCAGGTATCAAATCCGCTCATTCTCAATCAGTTCATCTGGACAGTTTCTTTTTAGCAGAAACGTTTCACCCTCACTCCAGAGGGCTTCCTCAGTCAGAGTAGTCCAAAGCACACTGAAGTTAACCCACCAAGTAAGCAACTTATGTGGACCAACCAGTTTGCTGTAGCCAAGATGGTTTCTGGGGGCGTGTCCCTCGTCGACTCCTCCCAGGCAGGCAGACATGTCCTATATTACATTTTTCTATTTTAGTTTAACCTAAACTAAGTAATGAATGGAGGAATAGTTTGGAAGAAGAGGCCTTCGTTACAGAAGCCCTCCAGAAACTCTATAGGTATAGATCCCTACATCTGATTTTTACAGCATTGATCCACCCCTTAATTGGTAATTTTAGCTGATCTAAACCATGATAGCTTACATACCAGGTGCATATAGGTAGGGCCTAATGTAAAATCCCTGTCATAAGCCCATCTAAAACCACATACTCGCATGACACATAGAACCAGGGTGGCACCAACTGGAAGCCATCCAGCCCGCAACCTTCGATGTGGGGACCTGCTACTCCAACGTTGGTCTTCAACCTTCATCCAAGGGCCGCCTCCTCTGCGTCAATCGAGGGATCCCCTCTACATGCTGATTAAAATCCATTATTGCTGATGAAATCAATAACCCCAATCGTTGTGGAATTACCGCTGTGGATTATAAGACTTTGTTTCCAAGGGATCACAGACTCAGTTTTCCATGGGTTAACAGACTATGTTTTCCAAAGGATTGAAAGCTTACCGCAATGGGATTACTTACGAACAGTACGGAATTTCCAAAAACATTATGGGAGTATAATTTTGATTTTTTTTCCCCACTTGCTGGATTACATAGAGGTCAAAGACATTCGGTGGTATCCTTTCATGTTGGAACTCCTCTCCAAGGACAGGCGATGACTTCCAAAAAGGGGGACTGTAGGGATACAGCACTCTCATCTCCGTATTGGATTTAAACCTCTTCACATCTCTCTGAAACTCTGGGTGTTACACTTTTCTTGAGCTCTGAAGAAGACAAGTGGACACTATTTTTTTACAATTATTTTGAATTAATGGACACCAATCAATCAGAAAGAACTTTCTTTTAATGTGTGTTAATTCAGAATTGATCAACAGTATACTTTTGTCATTTAATGATGATCTGCTACTTGCATGAGTTTGACCCTTCTGCTGGTTTATTCTTCAGTACAGTAGGCTTTGAATCTAAGGCATAAGTTCAGGGTAAACTTTTAACTTGCAACTTCTTTTGTGTTGTCTGTGAAGTAGCCATAATATTCTCTGTGCTAACAAGCGGCCATCTGGCCGATTCTATAAACAAGTTTTCCTACTGTCCTTCAGAGATCTTCCGACTGTGGGAGCTGAAACTCATTCATTTTATTTTGTTAAACCAGCCAGTAGCCATTCAGGAGATGGGCAGACTCCGCCCTCCATATAAAGTCTTACTTCTCGTTTTGACTTTAGTGCAAAGAGGGACCACTAACTCAACAACTGGTTTTCTCCTCTGGAAAAAGCTGGAAACGTGGTGGTCATTGTGTCAATTAGACCTACGTTTCTCAGCAGAGTTATAGTAAAGCCTTGCTGTGACTCGCTCACACATTTCTGAAAGAATTTGTTTTCTGAAAGTTTTATTTTGAAACTCAGCCAGGACGTTGACCTTGTTTCCTGCCGAGAGAGGCGAGTTTCCTCGTATCGTGGAATCAGCACACACACGCTGAAGTTTCAACTGGACGGCTGTTGGACAAAACAATCCATTGAGTGTGTCCAGATACTTCTCAACTCTTATCTACAGAGACGAAGCGTCAACAGGTAACGAGTCGTGGATGTGGGCTGAACGTGCGGGAGCCCAGCTGTAACTCGTGTGGGGAAAAGTGTCACCCTGTCATTTCAAAATAATTAACTTCGTTAAACTTAGCTTTCATTTCTTCCTATTTCTTCCTCCTTATTCTTATTTTTCATAAGCCATTAATCTGTTAAGTAAATGTGCCAACAGGAGTTAGACTCTAACTGTCTGTTTGTTTAATTTGAATTCTTGTCTACAGTAGTTATTAAATCAGAACTATTCTTGATACAATGTTTAATGTACTTTTATGATTGTCTCAATAAAAGGTCTATCTTTTGGTGGATCAACATAAGTTGACGTCTCTCGTGAAATTACATTTGTCTAGTCACATCAAAGCAATTTAAGCCGGAAAAAGAGTGAACTCGTGAATATTGATGATAGATGTGTGTAGATAAAATCTGCTCAAACCTTTCATCTAAAATATAGGTAAGTCAGTAAACTGACCAATTTTCCTATATTATTACAGACTCCATCAACGTCACTGTGGACCCACATCAGTACGCCTACAGAAGGAACTGCACCACTGCTGATGCCATCTCATCGGTAGTCCACACAGCCCTCACCCACCTGGAGAGCAGAAATTCTTACATCTGTCTGCTCTTTCTGGATTTCTCCTCGACCTTCAACATCATCATCCCACAGACCCTTGTGCAGAAGCTCTCCTTTCTTGGACTGAGTCCCACACTAGGGAACTGGATTCTGGACTTCCTGATCAACAGATCTCAGACTGTCAGGATCCACAACACCGTCTCCTCCTCCATCACCCTCAGTACTGGCTCGCCTCAGGGCTGCATGCTGAGCCCCCTCCTGTTCACTCCTCTGACATATGACTGCTTGGCTAGACACCCCAGCTGCCATATAGTGAAGTTTGCGGATGACACAGCAGTAGTGGCACGTATCACAAACAATAATGAGTCCAAATACCAAAAGGAGGTGGAACACCTGGTGCAGTGGTGCAGAGACAACAATATCTGCATCAATGTGAAGAAGACAGGAGATGGTGGTGGATTTCAGATGGGACAAGAATCCTCTTCTTCCTCTACACATCGGAGGAGCCGCTGTGGAGATGGTCTTCTGCTACAGGTACCTGGGGTGCATATATATCCAGTGACCTCACCTGGAGAGCCAATACTTCCTGTCTGGTGAAGAAGGCCCACTAGTGTCTCTACTTCCTCAGGAAGCTGAAGAGGGCTGGACTTGGGAGCTCTGTCCTGAGGAGCTTCTATCGCTGTGTGGTGGAGAGCGTTCTCTGCAACTTCATCACCGTGTGGCATGGCAGCTGCACTGCAACTGGAGGATGGTTCTGCAGAGGGTGGTTAAGGCAGCATCAAAGACTGTGGGGAGCAGCCTTCCCACCACCTCAGGTCTCTACACTTCTCGATGCAGGGGAAGGGTGCTCTGCATCATGAAGGACTCCACTCATCCTGCACACAGTCTGTTCCAGCCCTTCCCTTCAAACAGGCAGCTGAGGAGCATTCAGAGCAAGAACACCAGGCTCAGAAACTGTTTCTTCACTGCAGCTGTCAGACTGCTGAACTCGAGCTGCACTTAATTCAGTTTTATCTTACTTTTTTTTTTTTTACTTTACTGATTACCGGTATATATATTTGTACTCTGTTGTATTTATTTATTTGTTAATTGTTAGGCTTCTTGATCTGGGACCTGAGTCTGAATTTCGTACCACAAACATGCAAATAAACATTTAAATGTGAGCTGGTATGACAATAAAAAATCCTTGAAAGTGCCCAGTATTAAATGGTAAATGGAGCTTACTTATATAGCGCTTTCCAGACCCCTATGAGGGGCCCCAAAGCTCTTCACACTACCAGCCATCCACCCATTCATACACACATTCATACCTGGTAGCGGTAGACTGCCATGCAAGGCGCTGCCAGTCCTACCGGGAATAACTCGGGGTTAAGTGTCTTGGCCAGGGACACAACGAGGTATGCAGTGACCGGGGATCGAACCCGGGACCTTTCGGTCCTGAGCCGGCTGCCCTGCCTCTACACCATCTCAGCCCCTATTACATGACATATATTTAGGTATGTGTCATTGATACATTAAACTGCAGTTAAACGCTGCATATTACATTTGCTTGTTCAGCGAATTATTGAATAATTCTTTATTTACTACTTAAATAACATCCTCCTCTGACCATCAACAGCACCGCAGTGGAGAGAGTAGACAGCACCAAGTTCCTGGGAGTGCACGTCTCAAAGGACCTGTCCTGGAGCAGGAACACTGCAGCACTGGCAAAGAAGGCTCACCAGCGTCTCTACTTTCTCCGCAAGCTGAAAAGGGCTGGAGCTTCAACCCCCATCATGAGCACCTTCTACAGAGGTGCCATAGAAAGTGTCCTGACCAGCTGCATCACTGTGTGGTTTGGTGCATGTACTGCATCCTGCCGCAAGAGCCTCCAGCGCATTGTGAGAGCAGCTGAGAAGATCGTGGGCACCTCCTTGCCCTCACTGCAGGACTTACACAGCAAACGCCTCACTCGGAAAGCCCACCGCATGGCAGGTGATCCCACACACCCACTACACAGCTGCTTCAGACTGCTGCCATCAGGGAGGAGACTGAGGAGTCTCCAGGCTCGAACCAGCAGACTGAGAGACAGCTCTGTTCATCAGGCAGTCAGAATGCTAAACACTCTGCCTGCTCTGCCTCCCCTCCCATTTGAACTGCCTTAACACTAAAACTTTCTCACATATTATCACTCAACACAAAGTTTTTAACACTAGACTCTGTGTCACCAAACGGGTTTTCACTAAACTCTCGGTCATGTGCTCATACAGTTTGCACTACTTCTCATACTTGCACTAATGTCTGTATTACATCACTGCCTATAATCATAATACTGTTTACATTCTCTGTTTACATTTATTAATACTGTTTACTTTTATTACTACTGCTTACATGTAATTACTACTGTTTACATTTATTTACACTACTCTAATATCTACACCACTGCTGGTACATATACAGTGTGCTCTGAACGGTCTTATTTAGGGATGCCCAATGTGCCTTACTGCATATGCCACTTTTTGCCTCTACAACAACATCAACTACTACCTCATACATATACTGTGTACATTGACTCATACGCTGCTTTGCCACTTTGCAAATGTCAATGCTAGAAACCTTTAGTTTATTTTAGTTATACTTTTTATACTCTTTTTTTATACCACTATGCAAAAAAAAAAACTCAGGACAGTGTTAGTTTTACTATTTTTATGCTTATGTCTATTATTATATGTTTCAGTGTTTCAATGTTTAGATGTTTACTGTTGCACCGAGGGACTGAGAGAAACGCAATTTCGGTCCTGTGTATGTCCTGCACTGTACATATTGCAGATCTGACAATAAAGTTGACTTTGACTTTAAAACTTGAACATGCTTTGCTTTGATACTGTTTTATGAATTCAATAATGTTTCTAATACAAAACCACAAAGTTTGTTGTTCATTTATTCAGATATAAGCATCAAAGAAATTTGGAAATGTTCAATATGTTTAAAAATCTAAATAAATTGACAATTGGTTTCTAAGCACAGACTGACTGCAGTAAAGTTAGTTTTACATTGGACGTTGGACACCGTTGAAGCCAGAGCCCTGGTTGAAGCCATAGTGCGAATGAACGACCAATGTAAAACTAACTTTACTGCGGTATATCCACTATAAAAATGTAGTCTACACCTCTGCTTTAAAGGCATAATTGATCTTAGTGGATGTAAACTTGTGACTTAGAAGAAAATAATAAATAAATAAATAAATAATCCTTGCATTGTTTGGTCATTTAGCACATAGAAATACTTTCTGAGTGCAGTTAGGGTGTTCTCTCCGTGCATGTGTGGGTTGTCTCCAGGTACTCCAGTTTCCTCACAGACCAAAAACATGCATGTTAGACTGATTGTAACTCTAAATTGTCGAGAGAGAGAGAGAGAGAGAGAGAGAGAGAGAGAGAGAGAGAGAGAGAGAGAGAGAGAGAGAGAGAGAGAGAGAGAGAATGTTGTTTGTCTCTTTTGTCTCTATGAGTCCCTGTGATGGACTGGAGACCTGTCCAGGGTGTCCCCCACCTCTTACACAGTAACTGCTGGACATGGGCACCACTGACCCCCGTGACCCAAAAAGGAAGAAGTGGTTAAAGACGATGCATGGATGGATGGATGGATGGATGGATGGATGGATGGATGGATGGATGGAAATATTTTTGTGAATCCTGACTGACCTAAAAAAAAATCCATTTACCCTTTATTTATCCAGGTAGTAATAATAATCATCATTTTATTTAAAAGCGCCTTTCAGGACACCCAAGGACACTTAACAAACCAATACAGTGTAATACAGATCAAACATTATCAATGACAAATTGAAATATAAAATACATAAAAATTATAAAATGCAAAATGATGTTTATGTTTATGTTTATTAAATTTGTTCATTTTTTTTACAAAAGAAACAATACAAGGCAATCTCATAATGATAGTGTACAAAATGTAAAAAAATGAAAGGTGGCAGAAAGAAGAATAAATCTTATTATATCTGCCCCTTATCTCCAACAATCAGATTAAACAACAGTAGTCAAACCATGTAAACAATAATAATCTTCAACCAACTTTTTCCAACAGTCAGGTTAAACAATAATATTCTTCAACCAACAGTACAAAATTACTAACTCTTTTTAATTTTCTAACTAACAGTACAAAATGACTAACTCTTTCTAATTTTTTAACTAATACAATACACATTACGCTATTTCACACATATTTTTTTAACACATTTGTTTTGATCATTTTTTTAAATGTAAACATTGACTTGGCATTTTTAACTACATTCTCCAAGCCATTCCATAATCTAATTCCCTGGATTGAGGTAGAACGTCCCTTCAAACTGGTTCTGAATTGTGGTTTTACAAACAACTCTGTTCCCTTAAGATTATAACAACTTTGTCTTTTAACAAAGTGCATATAAATACATGATAAAAATACATTTAGTAAAGTTAATGATAAGCTAGTCTAAAGAGATGTGTTTTCAGAGCAGTCTTGAACAGAGAAAGGGAGGTGGTGTTTCGAAGGTCTGGCGGTAGAGCGTTCCAGAGGTGAGGGGCAGAGCAGGTGAAGGCCCTGCTCCCCATGGTGGAGAGGCGGGCAGAGGGTACATGGAGATGTAGTGAAGAGGAGGATCTGAGAGAGCGTGATGGGATGGAGATTTGTAGGAGGTCAGATAGATAAGGAGGGGCAAGGTTGTGGATAGATTTGAACGTGAGGAGTAGAATTTTGAAGATGATGCGTGATTTAACCGGGAGCCAGTGGAGCTGCTGCAGGACAGGAGTGATGTGGTTATAGTAGGAGGAGCCAGTGGAGCTGCTGCAGGACAGGAGTGATGTGGTTATAGTAGGAGGTTTGAGTGATGACACGGGCAGCTGAGTTCTGGACCATCTGTAACTTGTGGAGAGATTTGTTGGGGAGGCCGTAGTCTCATAGTAGACTCGTAGTCTAGGTAGTCTCATTGAGCCACGGGAACTCATTTTCAAGAGAGACCTGTTAGGGAGCAGATGGTTGGTGGGGGTTAAGGGCCTTGCTCAGGGACCCAGATTGGGGTGAATGAGGGTGGAGGCAGGTGTGGGTGTATCACCTTTTTCCACCCACATTTTTGATGTTGTCGGTACCGGGGCTTGAACCGGTGATCCTCCGATCACAGGCCCACCGTCTCTAACCTCCTGAGGAAGTAGAGACACTGGTGGGCCTTCTTGACCAGACAGGAAGTGTTGGCTCTCCAGGTGAGGTCACTGGATATATGCACCCCCAGCCTGACCTCACTCATCTCAGTTTCTAGTTTTAAAAATCGTTTGAAAGCTGTTTTTAAAGATACTTGTAAATGTTTCTTGTTTAGTAATGTTTAACTTTGACAATGAACTGTTGTTAATGTAATTTAGGATTTCCTTGTTTGTTACTGACTTCTGTATTTTACTCTTTTGCCTAATTATATTGTTTCCTTTCCCTCGACCCTACACGTGTCTGTTGGTTCTGCCAGGCCAGCTCTGTAAATAAGAATCTGTTTTGGGGGTTTATGCCTGGTTAAATAAAGGTGGAATTAAACTGAATTAAAACAGGAAAGGTTTAGACAGAGGTAGTATGAGGGAGAAAATAATGGTTACCTACAGTTTATGTAAACATCTGGTTTGAAATGTTTAAGTCTGAATTCAGCAGGTAAATGTTAAAGAGTTCAATAATATTATAAAATAAAGTGAAACATTAATACTACTAAAATGAACGAGTCGAACTTCTGAAACGGATCACAGGAACAGCTCTAAATTGGTTTAAATCATATTTATCTGATAAATTCCAATTTGCAAATGTAAATAATGAATCTTCATCATGGAGTTCCTAAGGGATCAGTGCTTGGACCAGTACTCTTTACTTTACATATGCATCCATTAGGTAAAGTTATTACTGAGTTGCTGTAACAGTGGCTGAAGCTGCTCAACACTAAGACCTGCAGGTTCTGGTTCTAATCTCTGTCAGGTGAGGCTGCGCTGGGTCCAAACTTCAGGATTATAACTATCCACCAACTGGGTCACAGGGCAGAACCTTTGTCTAGACTCAAGATTGAAATGAAGCTGAGTCACACCTTCGAAAAGGATCATCAACCATTTTGACACTGTTAAATTAAAACTTTTCTTTTTATCTACTTGTGAATTTGTTACCAGCCTTGAATGGTGTTTGTGTGTAAATGCCTGTCTATGTGTATGTGCATGTTTGTTAGCAAAATATCTCATAAACAAGACAGCACATTTTAATAAAACTCTCAGAAAGTAATAATTGGTCACAAATGTATAACTGATGAAGTATTGGAGTCATATTGATTCAAGATGGCCACGACAGCAGAGCAAAAATACAAAAATGACTGTAACCCTGCCAGGGTAACCCTTCAACAACAAAAAGAAACCGTCCAGATGACCTGACTGAACATCGCTGGATGTTTTATCTGGATTACTGAGCATGAACGTTGGTGTAGCCCAGTCATTACTGTGCTGGATTTTGGTGTGGTAGTAGCTGAGAGTTATCCCCTACACACCCAATGGGTCACACTTTGTTTAAAACTTTGATAAGCAAGCTGGCAGGCGATACGATCCCTTCAAGAAATCCTGGTTTCATTTGTTTATATTTTTGTGACGAGAAGATTTGCTTCCAAACTCGCTTAAAAAACACTGAAAAAATATTTAAGTTCATTTATTTAAAAAAAGTTGTTTTATCAAATTCATGAATGTTAAAGAACAGTTGTTGAAGCTGAAAGAAGAAAACTACCTTAAAGCTTAAAGGAGTAATACACAAGCTAAAAGCCAACTATAATAAAAGTAGAAACTAAACAAGTTTAAGTTAAAAGTTAAAATTAGTAAAATGCTTAGTAAAAAGCCAACTATAATAAAAGTAGAAACTAAACAAGTTTAAGTTAAAAGTTAAAATTAGTAAAATGCTTAGTAAGGTAAAGGGGAAAAAACGGTAGTTAAAACTAAAAACAGCTTAAGAAGAAAAAGAAGCACGCTGTGCTAAAGCAGATTTCTTAAAGAACAATGTTTTGAAGGAATTGAAGTTGTATTTTTATGAAGAAAGTATTATTTATTAAAGCAAATTTGATTTTTTAAATTGTAAATGTTACAAAACATCCCAGAACCAGCTCCAGAATGAGCCGAACGTTTTGACATCCGAAAAGCTAAGAGAGCAGAAGTGATGCAGAATTAGTTAGATTGCAAGAAATGACTAAAATGACGAGCACTGTGGTAAGAAACAAACAAACAAACATCATGTGCAACACCTGAACAAAAGCAGGTAGAAAAAAAATTGTTTTTGTTTTTTGTGAAATTTCAGATTTATATCAGAGACAAACACTGGACCACAGCTGCTAAGGAAGAGCTAACAAAGTGGACATGTGTTTATTTAATCTATAATCTGTTAATCTAGAGCTGCACGCTGCTTAAAACACAGCTGATAAATGACAGCTTCACATCAGACCTGTGTATCGTCTTCATTAGTTAACTTACAGACTGTTTTACAGTTTGAAACATCCTCTGGTTCTCTGCTGGATGTCTTAAAGGCTGTTCAGGTGTGAACGAACCAGCTGTTTGAAACTGCACTTTTAATTCATTTGACACGCAGCTGAACTTCAGAACATTCATTTATCTTTGCATCAAATTAAAAACATGCAGTACTGTGAAAATGTTTTTAAATGACACATTCTCTCTTCTCTGAGAAGAGAGAAGCAACAGCTTTGAGATAAATCATTAGAATCAGTGGTTGCACTGATGAATGTAAAGATTAGCCCCACGCAGCAGCTCCATGTTAGTTCATTGTTGGTGTTGGGTTGTAGAGATCTTCTCTGCTCTGTACTCACTTGCTCCGCTTTGGGAAGCTGCAGCCAACAGTATGAAGAGCACGGCAGACGGCCTCATGGTCATGCACCTTTTCCTGCTGAAATGTCCCTTTAGTGAGCTGCAGGCTGCAGAGAAGTGTCTTTATGAGCTCTCTGAAGGTTTAGCTGCAGAGACACCTCCCTCCGGCTGCAGAACCAGCCCTCCTTCAGGACATCTTGGACTGACCAGCACTCAGTCAGCCTGCTGGGGTCACAGTTTACTGCAGCAGGACTTCACATCACCACACAAGAAGTGTGAGGTCCCACCTGAAAGTTTCAGAAAGCTTTGGGTCATGAGGCAGTGACCTACAGAAACTACCTTTAAACTCACCTCCTGCACCCCTGATGTTAAGAGTATCACGAGACATGAGCTCTGAGACCCAGAGACAGGAATTAACACCATAAAACCACACAAGTGCACAGCTGATCCAGGAGCAGGACCTCTGTGTTCAGATCCAAACTAAAGTTTGATAAAACTTCAGGTTTGGCACATGTTTTTTTAATATATATTGCTGTGTTAAATGTTCAACTGTTTATTGAGCAAATGCAGAGTGATCCTGTTTCTCTTTATTCCTTGTCCTTTCTTCTGCACCTTAGTGGATGTGTATCAGTTCTAGAAATGTGCAGCTCAAGGTGGCTGTGTAAGATGTGAGCAGGTGTTAATCCTTGTCTCAACTTTAATTACTTATAAGACTAGTTCAAGTCAGAATAGTAATTGTTAATTTATTTACGGATTATCTTCTTTTTCGGATTAAATAAATATATCTTGTGTGACCAGAATGAGTGATGTAATGTGACAATGAAACGTTATTATATTTGATCCATCAAGGAGATGCGGTCATTTATTTAACAGATTGTTAAAATAACATCATACAAGTACACTGTGATTTAGTACTACTGTATCTATATCTATCTATCTTCGTTTAACGTCCGTTTTCCTGATTCCGGGGTGGGACGCTACATCTTTGTCGCCAAGTTTTTGATGCCAGATTAGGCGTTCAGTTGCGTCCAGTTCCTTGAGGTTCAGCGCTTTCAGATCTTGTTGAATCGTTTGCGCCCAGGTCTTTTTCGGACAGCCTTTGGGACAGGTGCCAGGTACTTCAAGGTTTTCAATAGCAAGTATAGCACTGTTTTCACTTCGTTTAACATGACCGAACCACCGCAAACGGTGTCGTCGGCATGCGTCCTTAATCGCACATGCCTGCTCGAAGCAGGATTTTGGTCGATTGGATGTGATCTTTAAGACTAATGTGTTGCATCCATCGGAGCATTTTCATGTCCGTTCGGTGAAGTTGTTCGAGTTTTGTTGTCATTGGCCATGTTTCTGCGCCATACAACAGCACGGGACGTATCACTGAGTCATAGAGTCTTGAACGTAGGAGTAGTGGGATGTCGCGCCGCATCAGTATAGAAGCGAGTAGATGCCATTTATTCCACGCCACACGTATACATACCCGAACGGCAGCTTCGGCTGTTCCAGTACAGTCCAACACATTAGTACTAATCAATTTCTCATAAATGTTTGAGGAACAACACATCAAGTTATGAGATGGTAATTAACTTATACCTGAAGGCAATTTTAACTTAATGTTACTGGCGAGGATAAGATTGAGGAAAAGTAGGAAGAGGGGAAGTTTGTAATGAACTAAGGTGAGTTTAACCAGGACATAGCAGGCTTTCCGGGCGACGTCATCTAAATGCAGGTCCACTTGGTAAATTATTGACGACTCGTTACCTTGTGAAGATGGTAAATCTCCCTTTGGTCCGGTTACGTCCATTTTACAGTTTCAGCGTCTCCAGCATTCGCGTCAATCGGACCGAAGTAGCGGACAGTAGTTCCGGTCAGATTTCAAAATAAATTATTCCTCAGAAGGAAACTTATTCGAAGTATGGAGATTAACGTTCGGTTGAATATACAGCGAGCGTGCTGTAATCCGAACTGATGATACTGTCGTTGGCTCATGACCGAACTTTCATACAGCTCAAGCGAGTATCATCTGAATTCTCCACAGACTGAACGTTCATGGAAGTGAACGCTTTTAAAGAGAACTTGACTTCATGTGACTTGCTCCTTCCTGATTGGTTAGCAACTAGGAAGTAGGAGGAGATTAGTCAAGGTCAAGAGAGGTTAGTTTAGGTCAGAAGATGATGATAAAGTGTTAGTGTTAGGCAACAGCTTTTATAATAATAATAATAATAATAATTGTCTATTCCTGTCATCTGCGTATGTTTCCCATACACAGACGAAATTCGTCTCTGCATTTAACCCAACCACCTACCAGGTGGTGCGGTGAGCAGCCATAGAAAGCACTCGGGGAGCTGGAGAAATAGGTGTGCACTCATAGACACCCCAAGGTGTGTAGTGGCCGGGACGCGAACCCGCGTCCTTCGGGTCCCAAGTCAAACGCCCTAACCACTACACCATCTTATGATTAAACTGATTAAACTGTCTCAACACTTTTAAACAAATAGTGAAAGATCAATTTGACATGTCACTTGGAATAAACAGAGTCATTTGATTATCAACATTTTGAAAATAGTGATGATAATACAAAACAGAAGGTTATTCTTTTTGATTATTTGAATTAGAACAAAAATAAAGGGTCTATTGGTGAGATAATTTGTGTCCTGTCTTCAAATTAATGGGACAAACAGTGTCCACTGTCCTCTATTGCAGGTTTCCAAGAAAGAAGTGTCTGACTGACAATTTCAGAGAAAGTAGGTGTACCACTGAGAGTTTTCAGAGACAAAGGTGTACCACTACAGTCCCCCTTTTTGGAAGTCATTGCCTATCCATGGGGATGAGTTCCAACACGAAAGGACACCTCCAAATGTCTCTGATCTTGATGTAATCCAACAAGTGAAAAAAAATCAAAAAAATTAAATCCCATACTGTTTGTTGGTAATTCTATTGCGGCAAAACTTTTAATCCCTTGGAAACTGAGTCTGTAATCCATTGAACAAAGCTTATAATCCACAGCAGTAATTCTACAATGATTGGAGCTGTTGATTGCATCAGCATGTAGAGGGGACCCTTGATTGATGTAGAAGAGGCGACCACTAGATGTTGGTTGGAGACCATCATTAGAGTTGCGGGTGCCCATATCGAAGGTTGTCGGCTGGGTGGTTTCCAGTTGGTGCCATTCTGGTTCTATGTGTTATGCATTTATGTGGTTTTAGGTGGGTTTATGATTGGGATTTTACATTAGGCCTTACCTATATGCACCTGGTGTGTAAGCTATCATGATTTGGATCAGCTACAGATACTAGTTAAGGGGTGGGCCATGCTGTAAAAGTTAGATATAAGGATCTATACCGATAGAAGGTCAAGAGGGCTTCTGTAACGAAGGCCTCTTCTTCCAAACTATTCCTCCATTCATACCTTAGTATAAGTTAGAACTAAAATAGAAAAGAAAATATAGTTTGGTTTGATTGTCTGTTGTCCTTTAGACAAACGACTTAGGTTCTTTGGTTTTTCCTTTTAAATTTTGGAGTCTATGGCAAGACTCATTTTAAAGGATTATG
>JBBPBX010019126.1:10852-44787 GCA_038048925.1 Garcialebias charrua
TATATATATATATATATAATATATATATATATATATATATATATATATATATATATATATATATACTACTGTATTGACTACTACTATATACTACTGTATTGACTGTATTGTATATATAATACTACTATATTGACATCATTCAGCAGCAAATCACATCCATCCTTCATCAGCAAATGATGTCAAACATGAACACTTCTGAAAGAGCAGCAGCTACTGCATTGACATCAATCAGCAGCAAACCAGTAGCAAATCACATCCATCAGAAACATGTTGCAACCATAGTGACACCAGTGCCTTGGTGTGCAGTCCATGTCCACGTGCATGAAAAACAAGTCCATGAGCTCTAAGAAAGCTCGAAGCAGCAGAAAAAGAATTCCCTTACTTTGATTGAAGTGTAGGTAGACAGTCTGTATGATGTTTTTCTCAAGTTCAAACCTGGATCACATGGAACTGCTTAGCCATTGCTCAACCATGAATGATGGGAGCATTTGAGGCCAGGTGTGAGTTCAGGTGTTCTGTTGGGGAGGTCAGCTGCCTGAAGAACTTGCATCCACTTCTCTGCTGTTCCCTGGGACTGCCACCTTTCTTTCTCCTGAGGTGAGGTGGTGAGGTGGTCTATCAGGCTGTTTGCAGTCACACATTCCTCATACAGCTCATCCATAGACATGTTTAGCCTGCCAAAAGGTGTTAAAGTTCATTAGTGATACAGAGCCTAGGTTATGTAGTGATAAATAAATGGAAAAGCGTGTATTGTTTATATTTATAAATTTAGCATTGTATGTAAACTACATTTTGAAATGTATTTATTAATTACCTATATGAACTGTGATTTTTTTAAAAGATGGACAAGGTTGTATGTTTGCATAGTGTAAAGTAAATTCACAATTATGTATTTATTTGTACGTGTCAATTGTACACTTTTGTTTATAACTATCAATAATTAAACATGGTTCACCACTACACTGGAAATTATTGAATAATTTGAACTTCTGTTTGAATTTAATGCTATGAACTTTTTCCTTTTTGTTACATTTACTATGAATTTCTCACAGGGCAGATTAGAGCCAACATGGAGGACTCACCAACATATATTATTATTATACATATAATATTGTCCAGTATGTGATGCTGCAGTCATGTTACTGAACTCCCACTGATGGGCTAACCTGGTTCCACCAGCAGCAGCAGGATCCTCAGACAGAACAGCTGGTGGGATGTCCTGGTATCTGCAGCCCTCTCTCCATTTGTTTCTTCATGGACATGGAGCTGTGACATTATGTTGTGCCTCTTCCTCAGCAGAACGCTCCTCCAGTGGAGACTTTCTGGACAGACTGCAGGAAGTTCCTAAACAAACAACAGGTTTATCAGTATTATCAGTAAAAAGAGATTATTAAATCATTTTTAAGACTGAGAATGTGTACAATTATTAGCTCTGTTGTTATTGCCTAACTAACCTATTCAATAATTCTTCAAACTGTGACATTCATTCATAATGGAATGAAAGAGAACATAAACAGAAATTATATAATACTGAAAACTAGAGACATTAAAACATTTTAAAAGACACAGAGAACTTTAAATGGATTAAGAATGTTAATAAGTGTTGGATTTGAGTGCAATGTAAGTGCAATCCATGGCAGGAGTTGAATCCACATCTGAAAAGGGATGCAAGCTTTTCACAACATATGCTGTTGTAACTGTTCTGTGTCTCTCTTCATTCAGTTGAGTTTACACTGATGTATTTACCTTGGACAGTCACTGGTGAACAAGCCATTTCAGGTCGTTTGTCTAAGAAAAAAAAACGAGCTAACGTTAGCATCGTGTTTGTATTGAGCTGACTTACCGCTTTAAGCGGAGTATAACTTGTTAGCTGCCTTAATGTTGGTATGAGATGTAGTTTATAGTTTATTTATTTACCATCATGGAGCCGAAGAGGTAGCGATCAGCGAAAAGTTCGGCGGAGCGTTTTGCAGACGGACCACTCTGTACTTCCGGTCGGATACGAAGCGAAAATAATCCGGTGGAGCGCGTCAAAGACGGGACACTATTTTACTTCTCCACCCTCCTTTGCATGATAGAAAATTATTGCAAGTGCTGCACTGACCTGACTGGTCATTTTTTATTAATTAGTACGCTTTCGATCGCAGATGCACACTTCCGGTGGATTCTTCTTCGTTGGTTTTCGGCGGTGGCTACTTCCGGTCGGCTAACTAGCATCGAAAATAGGAATCGCAAATTAATATTTTGAACGATTCCGGGAAAACCGGACAGTTAGTCCCGGTTCCGAACGATTCTCGATGCCCAACCCTATTTAAAATCTAAGGATATTTTATTTTCTTTCTTCCCCAAAACTGCAGTGGACCCCATGGTGGGCATGGCCCCCTGGGCCTGGGCCCAGTCGGCCCTGCTGATGATCCGGGCCTGAGGACATGTAGTGGAGGCGGAGCATTCAGAAACTGCAGTGAGAGCAAGAGGGAGCAGAGCCATAATGGCTCTGAGTGGGGAGGGACCAGAATGCTTTGCCTGTTGAAATTTTTCCCAAGTGCTGTGTTCTACAAAAACTGCAGAGTGCAGCTTTAATGTCTTACCTGTTGTAGAAGCTGTAGCTGTGTGAACGACCTCAGGTTTGAAAAAGTCTGATTAACTAGACGAGCTAACAGGTTGTTTCTTTGACACTAAAATCAAAACAGATTGCCTCCATTTGAAAATGTTTCCAGTCTAAAGATTGACTTGGTACACTTTTTACAACTTGTACATGGCTTTCAGTTTGTATTAGACAAATATTCAAATAACATTATTTAACATTGTCCTATTCAGAACACTGTGGGTATTTCCAAGCACAAACACGATCAGCAGCAGCTAGCTGTAGCACTTCTGCTGCAGCCCAGCAGCACTTTAGGCATGACTATTGCAAGCACATCAGTGATTTAATAGTTTATTAAATAATGTTTGCATGAACCATTGAGATATTTTAAGAGGAGAATTGCTTTAAAATGGCAGAGATGGCCTTTGGTCTAACTCCTGCTGGTCTTGGTTCTGTTCAAACTACTTGTTAGCGTCTAAACGATAGCCTCGGATTGATGAAGTCCTTTGGATGAAGAACAAAATGTTTCTCAACAAAAAAAGAAACCGTCCAGATGACCCGACTGATCACTATTGGACTTTTTTTTACCTCGATTACTGAGCATGAACTTTGATGTCTTGAACCACTTTGGCCATGGCTGCCTCAGAGGAGTCGACGACAGAGAGGGTGGGCCCCAGAAACCATCAGTAAACTTGTTGGTCCACTATGAGGGTGTGCTGCTTGTGGCACTCAATTTGCTGTGGCTCCTCGTTTTGATGAAGTCCTTTGGATGAAGGACAAAACGTCTCATCAACAAAAAAAGAAACCGTCCAGAGGACCTGATTGAACTTTTTGTACTTGTTAGCTTGTTAATTTTTCAGAATTAAGCACCTAAAAAGCTGTTTAGAATAGTTGATATATTAATTTTCATAACCCTTAAAGAAAACTCGTTTCGATGATGTGAAGTATTGCTTTGCTTGAACAAGAAAAGCTTACAAAGAGCATTATTTAACTGTTTTCTTAGCAATAACATTTTATAATGCTTTGTTATGTTTCATATCATGGTGTAACAACAAATGGTTTTCTTTGGATTTTGCTGTTTCTGAATTAATTTATCAAAGAAACATGTTTAGAGTCTGTGGCAAATGAACAAACCTATAGATGGAGAGTTTAAATTTACATCAGGGAGGGTCATTTAATCCAAGACTTGATAGTTTTTTTTTAGCCTCATGTCTCTCAGTTTTCCTCCTCTCCTTTATCTTAATCCTATTTGCACCACATACTGAAATAAATTCATTTTCCTCGTCTATTTTTAATACATTTGTTTTTCCGTTCCATCTAATTCTCTGATCTCTGCTCCTCCTCTCCTTCAGTTTTCCATCTCTGCTGTTATTTTAGTCAGCCAGCAGCATTTACCTATCTGCACCTGTCACCAGGCTGCCACTTTCTGATATGACAGGAAGACACTCAAAAGATCCCTATAACAGTTGAACGCACAACAATGTACAACTTTTTAGCTATAATACAGGAATAAATCTGCATAAGGATATTATTTTTAAAAATGTGTTTTTTTGCTAACTGCAATCTACATATACTGTGAGGGATAACCTCAAGGGAGCATGGCTGAGAGAATGTGCTCAGGAATGTGACTGAAAGCCTAGATCAGTAGTAGAATACTCAGGGAAAAGAAAAAAGCTCAGACAGGAGACTTTGTTGTACATCGAGGCAGCTCAGAGTTAGAAATGGAAGCTTGATTAGGAGGAAAATGAGATGGCACAAATGAAAGAGAGGAGGAGGTGGCAATGAGTGCTCTTACCTGAAAACACAAAGAATGCCTCATATTCTGGAGCAATTTTACCCATATTGCACATATTATACACTCTTAAGTTATTCTGGGCCATATGCTTGTTCCATTTCCCCCTGCCTTCGGATGCGAGCGCTGCTGTGGCTATAATTTGAGAATTATTTCTTCCTGCTGTTTCGTATTCCTGTATCTTATTGCCACCCATATGGACGAGCAGCGTGGCATTCAGTTTACATTCTGCACGCCTCCATTTCCAACATCTCCATCAGATAACATTCAGCACAATCACAGCCGATATTGGACTGGCTGTTTGTCACGCAAGGTTTTTCGCCAATTCCCATGTGAGGCAATACAAGGTGGTGCAATTCACTTGCAAATGCTGCACATATAAGACAGCAATATTCCATTATTGGCAACTGAAAACATTTCCAGCATAAAGACAGACATGGAGGGAGGAGCTGGGTGCAGCCTTTAATAAAAACAATTTGAGTGCTGCAGCAACACAGGCTCCCTCCTGTGCTACATATACAAACTGCACTGGGCCGTCAAACGGGCTTTTATTGTGAGAGACAGACAGGGACATCGGAGACAGTGGGAACAATTACAGGGATTGTTTTATTTAGGTTTTAGCCCCTGCTACCCTGTTTGTGTTATTGAGGAAGAAAGTGTGTGCATGGGTGTGTGTTTTGTGACATTTTATTCTTGGTTCACTCAGATCTCAAACAAAATAATAAAAAAAATTCTACAGTATATATGATGTGTGGATAGATGCAATATATGAAATCAAAACAGAAAAAAAAGACATAAAACGTGAGAAATAAACAATTTATTTGTACGAAGATGTTTTATTGACGTGAAATCTGACTGATGATTATGATAATGCTAATGACTTCTTGTTAAAGTGTGCTTTTTATAGGAACCTTTGATTTTTAACAAGTTAGAGGTTTGCCCCATGAAGTTAAGAATTTATGAGGGATTTGTTAGCATGTGGAGATTTTTTTTTCTAAATGTGTTCAGTTGCCCATGATTCAGCATGCTGCACCTTTTTTTTTCTTTCTTAGACATATGTGTTGTTTTTAAAGGCTCCCCTCACACTGAATGACAACCATTCAACGACAAAAGAATCAGCCAGAAAATGGAGGGTCTTTGCAGGGTCTCGGTGAGGTCTTCAGATGCAGATAAAGAGCCTATTGGCAGGGTTCCAGCTTGTCTTTATGGACCTCCTCTTTGCTTTCTTTTTCTTTCTTCCCATATCTTTGTTAATAAAGTGAGCAGGTATTAAAGTTATCTGAACTCTCTGCTGTTGCTGGACTCAGCTGCAGACAATCACACCTCTCATCTAACATCTGTTTAAAGGCTGATTTGAGACATCACTCAACATCGGACATTAAACTTCCTTTGGTTTGACTCTGAAGTTATTTTTTTTTAAACTTCTGTTATTAAGTTGACCAGAGAATTTCCTTGAGACCTGTGGTAAGTCTTCAGAGGGATTGCATCTTTGTCTTTCTCATTGATATTATGAATTCTCTCAGAAAACAAAGATTCTGCCATTGCTCCTCCTGGAAGCTTCCAGCTCAGTAAACCATTCTTCCGACTCACCTACCTGCACACTCTCCACCTCACCTGCCTTCTGCTCTGTCCTCTTCAGCCTCGTTTCTTATCCACAGGTTCCTACTAGTTTTCTAGCCTCCCTTCCAAACTGTGGCAAATGAAAAATAAGTTAGGGACACAATCAACAACAGTTTACTTTGAAACATTCTCAAGCTCTTTAGCTATTTTAACAGTATTAATTCATTTACTCAACTTTTATTTAAACAGTGTCCCATTGAGCCACGAGGACTCATTTACAAGAGATACCTGAATTTTAACAAAGAGTGATGACAACAGTGGACAACAATGACAACAATAGACAAGCATAAAGGATTCATACAAATTAAAGTTTTTTTTTTTTACAATTGAAAACAAAATGATAATTAAAGGGGTAATTAAAAAGAAACATAGCAAAACAAACTGCTAGAATATGAGACGGTGTATAAAACTAAAAACAGGAACATGTCTGCGTTGGTTTTTGCCATGAACTTAACAGATGTTTGAAGCTAATTAGAGAGGTCAAGGTCGAGAGCTTCAGATATTTTTGCAAGATATTCCAGGAAACAGGAGCGGAGCAGAAGAAGGCCCTTTTGACAAGTTCAGTCCTCACTGACGGAACACTGCAGGTAATCATGTCCTGAGAGCGCACGCTGTAGCTGCACTCACGCAGAGACATGCAGGAGGAGATGTATGAAGGCAGCAGACCAATACGTGATTTAAAGATAAAAATGTACCAGTGGGAGAGTCTGCATGAAGTTAATGATGTCCAGTTAACCAGTGAATACAGGGTGCAGTGGTGGGGACACAGCAGTTATGAATCTTAGTGCACCGTGATAGACAGCATCCAACATCTGCAGGGTGCTTGTAGGAGCGTTCATGTAGATAATGTCACCGTAATCAATGGAGGGAAGTAGCAGTACAGTAGAGTTTTAGTTGTTGAACATTTATATAGAACTGTACAGGACTCAAGCATGCAGTGTTCATGACTGAAAGGAGTTCATGGTGATATCTGAACTGCTTCCTGACTCAGTTGAAACCAGTTTTGCTGTGGTGATGGTACTGGAGAACCTCTCAGAACCACATAAAATAACAGAGAAACCTATTGAATGTGTACAACAATCATCTTAGCAGCATCTTGTCTTCACACTGAAAGAGGTTTTCTACACTTGAAACAATCCACCCATGTGAAGTTATGTTCTGTAGATTATGGAGTACAGTTTGGGGTCATCATCCAGTGTGAAAAGAAGCATTAATGGTTTGTATTTCTCAATAAATATTATGATTTCAAACTACTGGCTGTGAGCATGCGTCAGGATATTGGCTGTGATTTATTTAATTGGAACAATGGTCAAAATAAAACTTAAAAAGTAGGTTATGAATTTAGTTTTTGTTTCATTTTTACAGGAATGTGCACTGTCACCTGATTAACATTTTAAAATGCACACAACTTCTTTTAGTACATTTTTAAAAATGTTTCTGTCTACTTTAATTTAAGTCTAGAGAATTTCCCGGACTGATTCAGTGCAGCGTGTTTGTATTGAATGGTTTACCTGCTCTAACCTTTGAGAAATCATCACTATGTCAGCTGTGTTCTATAACAAAGACAAGCTGAAAACAATCATATCACCCAGAATATCTTTAAAAAAATGTTTTTTATTCAGTTCTCCATCTTCTACTCTTTTCTCAATCTCCTAAAAACACAGGGCTAGTTTGGTACCAATCAGCTCTCACACTGAGTGAGTGATAATGCAAACCTTTCCAAAGGTGAACAAATCATCTAACAAGGCTTTACACTCCGCAATTGTAACAATTGAACATCAGCCGTGGGAGTGTAGTTACAGCTCAGGCGGGTTGTGGACTTGACTGGATTACATGACGCAGCTAAGTAGAGTGATTTTAGCATCTTAACTTGCGTTAACATGAAGATAGCAACAGCCCTGTATAGCTGCAATGAAGCAGAGGTGGTGATGTAAATTCCCTGCAGGCTGAAGCTCAGTTTGGAGCAGAACAGAGGAGGCATCTTTTTTTTTCATGTGCATCAGTGACAGGTGCACACACACTCAGCTCAGTGGGTGGTCTGACAGAAGTGGTTCATTGTCCATGAATGCACCAAAAATTTCAGAGCATTGCATCAGCCAGCAGACTGTTTTTTTTTTGGGGGGGGGGGGGGTTAAATTAGTTTGTCCTTGTTTCCTCGAGCCAATGAGGCAGCAGAGCATGTAGGACAAGTGATAAGCAGAGTGCTTACCTGAAGTGACATTATGTGTGCTTTATTCATCATTTTAAGACAAAAACAATGCTTTTAGCATCATTTAATAAACATGTTTTTTTTTATGCCTGCTGATAAAATATAGTACATTTAGTTTTGGTGCACATCATGGAAATGATATGCATGCAGATGTATGAACTGTGCATGAAATGTATGATAGTATTTATGTAAAACACTTTCTGCTCAGGTGAGATTGTGCAAATATGATAATGATAGATTTTAGCATTGTTGATGTCTGACACTTGCTTGGTTTGTTTATCTAATTCAATAATGAATCATTTCATTAGTTATTCATTTATTTGTTCATATATTCACCCATTTCATCAGCCATTCACTGAATCATGTAATGTGAGAGAAAAACCTGAATTTATTCAGTCATTAATTAGTTTTAAGAGCAAGTCAATTATCATGTTCGTGTGTGTGTGCATGTATGTGTGTGCGTGCGTGCGTGCGCGTGCATGCATGTGTGTGTGTGTGTGCGCGCGCACTCTAGCAACATTAATATTCATCAATTGACAAAGAGCCATCTGCAGGTAAAGATTAAAAGGATCGTTCAGATCTTGTTAAGTGGGATTTTATGGAAAATCTATGGACAATTAATATCTTACCTGTTGCTGATGGCTGTTTTAACAACCTCAGCTTAGAAATAAAGAGTTTATTCTGACTGGACTAATGAGGTAATAGTTTAAAATGCCTGTATTTTCTCTGATTTATCTACTAATCACTTCATTTCCAAGTTGAGCGCTTGAGGGCAGTCAATGGGCAGTGCTGGTTTGGTCAGAACCCGGCACAGCTGGTGGTAATATCAGCTGATGACTCCTATTTAAGGCGGAGTTTTATCATCATTCTTGATCAGAAGTAGCCTGGCCTTCGCCATTCCTACGCAGCTCCGCTCAATTCTCATTTCCCTTCACTGCTCAGTCTGGGACTTCTCCCATAGACAACGATTTCTCCGGTAGATTTTTGACCGGACCAATCAGAGAACAGAAGGGGCGGAGTTTTGGCCCCTAACCCACGCCCCCACCTGTCCCAGCGCGCAGCCAGCGAGCATTCGCATGTTCTCATTCAAAGCGATGCAAAGCGATGCAGGACTGTTTTATATGTGACACAAATGTATTAATTTCCCCTTCTTAATCCCTTATCTGGAGTTTTCTTTTGTTTTTTTGGCCAAAAGTCAAGTTATCGCTCCCTCCTCCCTCCTCCTCCTCCTCCTCTCCGCTGAGTGCCACCTGTCCCAGCGCAGCCAGAGCCAGCGCGCAGCCGCATGTTCTCATTCAAAGCGATGCAAAGCGATGCAGGACTGTTTTATATTTGACACAAATGTGTTAAATTCCCCTTCTTAATCTCTTATCTGGAGTTTTATTTTGTTTTTTTGCCAAAAGTCAAGTGATCGCTCCTCCTCCTCTCTCTCCGCTGCGGTGCAAAGAATAAGGAAATGACTGAGGTTGTCACGAGAGAATTAAAATAGGGTTTTACGTTGCTGCCCGAGTCCCTGCATATTTTCTGGTCTTCTGGACCAGCGCTACATGGTTTTATTTAATTTTTTTCAAACGTTATAAACACAGAATATGCAGGCAGCGAGAGAAAATTCAGCAGGAGGCGGAGCAGATGTCAAGTTCGGCAGAGCTCTGAGGGGGAGGGAGCAGAATGCTTTCCCTGTTCAAAATTTTTCTAAGATCCAATGGTTTTGTTCCTCAGGCAGAGGCCACGCCTCCAGCAAGAATCGTTTCTCAATGGAGAAGTCCCAGACCCTAGTCCGAAGCGAAGTGAAGGACAAGGGTCTGGTTTTAACCAGGCTAGATCAGAAGGTGAGAGTCACACAGTGACAATTACCACCCCAAGCACTGGTGAGAACCACTCCTAAAACGGTCTCCTTACAGAGCCTCCTCAGTGAGATCCAGGGTAGTCTTCAATCTGTCTGTCCACTCTTGTTACTCAGTCTGTTGATCCATCACTTCCTCAAACTGTAGAATTCTGACGAGTATCTTCTCCCTGCTGTAGCAGAATTAGAAATACACTTCCTAAATTTAACTAAACAGTCCTTATGAATCCAACTCCTGCAGACCAACACTTACATGACTCACTGTTCCCTACAAAATACAAGTTATGCTTCCTGTGTTGGTTTTTCAGCTCCCTACTCTAATCCCTGGGGAATAATAAATAAATAAAAAGTTAATATGAGATAATCGGCAGCACGGTGGCTCAGTCGGTAGAGCTGTTGCCTTTCAGTGAGAAGCTTGCGGGATCGTATCCTGGCCGGGGGCCTTTCTGGTTTGCATGTCCTCTCTGTGCATATGTGGGTTTTCTTTGGGTAATCTGGTTTTCTCACCAAAAAAATGCATGTTAGGATGATTGGTAAATCTAAATGGTCCCTATGTGTGAGTGAGAGAGTGGATGGTTGTTTGTCTCATTTGTCTCTATGTTTTTATTTAAACCTTTATTTAATCCATTGAGATTATTAATTTCTTTTACAAGGATGTCCTGGGAAATGTGTGGTTTTTTTGATGGACTGGAGGCCTGTTCGGGTGTCTCCTGCCTCTTGCACAGTGACTGCTGGGCACCAGTGACCCCCATGACGCAAAAAGAAAGAAGCAGGTAAAGATTGTGGATGGATGGGTGGATGGATGGATAGATATGAGATAATCTGAGCATGTTTAGACCAAAAACGTTGTGGCTCCGTGGACTGATGAAGTCCTTTGGTTAAAAGACTTAACATTTCAACAAAAGTGCTGCTGTTGTTTTGGCACATTGTTTTTGTACTATTAGTGCTTAGTGTACAGTATTCCCAATCTTGTGTATTCATAGTTTAGTGAATTTAGTGAATTCTTAGTTCATGACTCGGATCTTAACGTTTTTCTTTATAATTTGTATTTTTGTTGAATGTAACTGCACCATGTGTGTTTCGTTCCACCTCATGTGCCACATGTGATGTGAAAGACAATAAAATCCTTGAATCCTTGAAAAGAAACGGTTCAGAGGAAATGACTTAACTTCGTTGGATTTTTCCACCTGAATTACTGAGTATTAATCAGGATGTGTATAGTCAACATTTTCATAGAGCTTTGAGCAAAACATAATTTTTTAACATATTTTGTTGTTATTTAGTTTCCTGTCTGTTATTTACAGAAATATAAAGTTAACTGCAGGTACAAAAAGAGTTAGTCACAATTAGCTGTAGCACTCCTGATTTGTCAGGAGTGCTACAGCTAATAATTCCTAAGATGCTCAGGTCCAAAAACTAAAACCTCAGTCTTGTCTGTGTTAAAATCAGAAAATGTAGGGTCATCCAGATTTTTTTGTCTTTAAAACATGCTTGTAGTCTAAGTAGCTGATTGGATTTATTCATGGACAAATATAATTGTGTATCAAATTTAAAAAGAAGTGTGGGCTTTTTCTTCTGAGGTAGTACCTTTTTTATGACCACTAGATGGTGCCCCCACCCATGAAAAAAATGACCAGCCGCCACTGGGTTCTACTTTTTTTTTTTTTGAACGTCGAGGACCTGACTTAACTTTTTTAGATTTTGGCAGAACCCCATCTCTAAATAACTACTGTATTTTTTGGCCTATAAGTCAGTTTGTTTGTTTTTTCATAATTTGCATGCTCTTCAATTTATACACTGAAGCAACTTATTTATGGGTTTCTCCCCCATATTTATAAACCAATTTTTGGCTGAAATATGAACATTTTCATTCATTCTGACATTGAAAATATTGAACACTACCATTTTCAGCCGCTAGATGGCACTCGAGTAGTATGGCATGCCGTTGTGTCATGCAATAGGTAAAAGTGGCTATTAATGACACAACCAGCTTGCCATAGTCTGCCACGGTCATCCAACTCTGGCATCATACCTGGAGCAACCATCAAATCAGCTTTGTTTGGCTGCACCGTCCCGGCAAAATGCAGCTAATTTAACCATTGAAGCACATTTCTTAAGTAAAAGTTCAACTGAGACACACACCTTTGTTATGATATCGAGCAAACAAATAATTGTTTTAGGTGTTTATCTTGTTAAATTTTGAAGAAATGCACATAGACTCGTCCCTCTGTGTGCTAATGCTCCCGTGAATCGGCTTTTGAAATGCAACTGATTTGACCATCAAAGTGCATTTATTGAGGAAACGTTAGACTAAGACACCTTTGCCATAATGCCAAGCAAACAAATAATTATTTTTAAGTTTTAATCTTGTCAAATTCTTGTTAGAGTCCTCCCATGCACGCTCCTGCGGCTGCCATTTGGCAGCCAATCAAGTTTTGGCACACCACCGGCCCACATTTCTGAGTTCAGCCCACATTTCCAGGTGGTCAGCGGTGACGCGTAACATTTTCATTCATTCAACCTTTATTTATACAGGCTAGCCTCAATGAGTCACGGGGACTCATTTACAAGAGGGACCTTTCTCACTCACACCAAACAACCATCCACTCTCTCACTCACACCTAGGGTCAATTTAGAGTCCCCAATCAGCCAAACATGCATGTTTTTTGGTCAAACGCGGCGCATCAGCGGTGATGCATAATAAATGCAACGTATACAGCAAAGTGACTTATTTATGTTGTTGTTTTCCCCCCCCACTTTATTAGACATCTTTGGACTGATGGAACTTATAGGGCGGAAAAACGTGTACGGCGGAAAATACTGTAATCCCTTTAAGTTTAATTTTGTTAGACCTGTAAAACCTTTGAAGGCCTCTTTTTTCTTTGTTAAGGAAACTATCAATGTTTTTGTATAAATAACTTACTTGTTTTTACTATTTATTTTATTAAGGAATGTAAAAGAATCTTAAATGCTGCAAAATCTAAAGTGCCAATAAGATGTTGAGATGACAAGACCTGATCAGGCGCTCTGTGACAAGGAAAAAAAAAAACAATATAATATTTATTAAAGATTCAGTTTGCAGAGCTGCTCTGCTTCACTGCAGCTTGATGTGCTTTTGTTGCTGTGCGAAAACATCTGGCAGGAATTATTCAAGAGTTTACACTGAAACAAAAAAGCCACAATAACAAGCAAGTTTTCTCTAAGGCAGTGGAGAGCTGTGCCTCCGAAACAAGTTTAGTTGTTTTGTTTTTCCATGTAGTTTATCAAAGAGCCGTGGATGTAAATGTTTCATCATTCCTCCTGCCTCCTCTTTCACGCAAGAAACATTATTTCTCTTCAGTTGCACAAAAACCCAAAGCAGAGCTGAATTTCTGCGTTGCTGAGATCCATGCAGTGAAAAATGTGTGTGCATGTTTACACACGTTGTTGTCAAGACGTTTTTTTTTTAAATTGAATTTACCAGTTGGGTTTTCCATCGTGTTTGGGGCTGAGGAAGTCTCATCATAAGCTTTCAGCTCAAGAATGAGACTTTTTTTCGGCGGGTCAAAAGCAGAAGGGTGATAATGTTTTTACCAGTGTCTGAGTGTGTGTTCGTTTGTCTGTTAATATCAATGAAGGTATTTTAAAGAAACTTTCAGGACGTAATCGTTAAGGTGACTCCTACAACTGATCAACCTGGTCGGCTGCCATAGCAAACACAAAAATGTATATGGCTCTGTCAGTTTTATAGATTTTCAACTAACTTTGGAATGGCTGCCTGAGACTGATCCCCAACTTACGGCCCAAGCACTGAGTGACTGCATGTGATTTATATTTAAGACTGTGTCATTAATTATTGCAAACGACTTGGTCTGTTGGCAAAATATCTAATAAAGAAGAGAACAGATTTTAACTAGAAAGTTCCTGGAGAAACTTTGATGGGGACTGCCATGCTGCTGCCAATTTAAAATTCTGATTTGACAGTACATGTACTATGTTTTGGGAGTCGCTCTCATCTGTACCACATTTCAGCTGAACAGCTCTAAAAAGGGCAGCATATTTTTCCCTTTTAGCTAGGGTGGCCATTTGGGATTTTTTTATTTGGATTCATTATGTGATGCCTGATGGGGAACATTATCAGCTATTTAAAGCCATTTAAATGTAGCTTTGGTGGCCATCTTGAATAGTTAGATTGAAATTCAGTATTTACTGGGCATTGCTCTTGGCCACCAACACACCAAATTTCAGCTTAGTATCTCTAAAAATGGCTGACTTGTAGATTTTTTTTCTTTTTAGCTAAGTCGGCCATCTTAGATAAATGATTTGATTTCCAGTCAGAGTCCATTAGGACTGTACTTTCTCTGTTGGCTTAACGTCTCAGAGCCTCAAACACATCCTGGCTAAATGTATGAGAGAAAACAAAGTAGCCAAAGCAGCCAAAGCAGCTACCAATACACCAAATTTCAGCTCAATATTTCTTAAAAATGGTTGTCTTATAGATGTTTTTTTCTTTTTTAGCTGAGGTGGCCAGCTTGGATATTTTCCAGTCAGAGTCTTTTAGGGTTCGTTCTCAGCTACCAATAAACCACATTTAAGCTGAAAAGCTCTAAAAACGGCTGAGTGATCCTATTTTTTTCCCTTTTAGCTAAAGGGGCCATCTTGGATATTTGATTTGCATTAAACTCGCTCTCAGCTATGACCATACTAAATGTCCGCACAATTGCCTATCTCAAAGAATACCTGTGTTATAGTCAATTTTGTCCTTACTGAGGTAGCTGTGGTAGCCATCTTGAATCAAAATGGCTCCAAACATTAATCAATTCTAGAGATACATCTGATGATTACTTTCTGTAAGTTTTAAACATATCCAACAGTGACTTTCTAAGTTTTCTTCAGTGATCTCTCCACTCTAAGTCATGTGACCTAACAGCAGAAGTTGAGAAGTGTCAGGCATTTTGTATGAGGAAAGATGGCATCTTTATTTGCAAATTACGTCCCCCATGGTAACTTGAAACGCCAATAGACCTTTTACCAGTTGACGTCATCACGCATGCGCACTCGCATTTTTCGAGAATTTACCGGAAGCAGGGGCTAACGCAACCACACTACTGGAGTGTTTTCATTACTGCCAACGGTCGCGATCGGGAAATATGACTTTTGTTGTGTTTATAATTGTTCGAGACAACGTAAACGAGTAAAAGAAAAAGGACTTGTTTGTTTTACCAAGTCCCTCTAGGAAAGTCGAGTAAAGCGACTAAAATAAAATAAAATAATAATAAATGTCACATTTTTGTCATCTGTGTATGTTTCCCATACAAGACGAAATTCGTCTCTGCATTTAACCCAACCACCACCAGGTGGTGCAGTGAGCAGCCATAGAAAGCGCCCGGGGAGCTGGGGAAATAGGTGTGCACTCATAGACACCCCAAGGTGTGTAGTGGCCGGGGCCGGGGTTTGAACCTGTGTCCTTCGGGTCCCAAGTCGACAGCCCTGCCTCTAAGAAGGAAGATGTGGCTTCAAGCGCTTCGCCGGTAGGACTTCACCCCGACACAAAACAGCAACGTGTGTAATCGACATTTTTTATCTGGCATGGCCATTAAGGATCAGAACTCCGTGGATTACGTTCCTACATTATATCTTGGATATGGGAAACGGACAAAACAGAGAAAAACCTCCTGCAGCAGAACAACATGCTACTGGACAGTTGATAAGCTAGCAGCTAGCTAGTTCTATTAGACCTCTCTGTACCTCGGTCCACTGCCTGTGTTGAAGTTTCAACCTGCGACATGCAAGGAGATTCTTCTTTCAACCCCCCTGAAGAAATAACAGGTGAGTAAAATGTTATCAAACATGCAGCTGTATAAAAATGAACAGACCACTGCACTGTTAGCCTGTTATCATTTGAACTCTTTCTGCATTGAAAAAATATAGTAGTTTCCACAAGACAAACATGTTTTATTAACATTATTTGAGGTCTGACAGCACTGCATCTTTGAAAACATTTCAGCCATTTCTCTGTTTCTGTAAGTTATTTGCACAGTTTTGCTGGGAGCATCGGTGAAATGCTGTCACAGGAAAAAAATAGCAATCTGTCATCAATGTGTATAAGCATACAGTTTAACTATACATAAAACTGTTTTGTTTATTGTCAAATATGAATTAATACTTTGTTTTACAGCAGCAACTGGCCACCAACTCCTTGCTGACAAAGGGTTTGATGTCAAGTCAGAGGTGGAAAAAGGGGAGCTAGTCTGAACCTGCCCCCCTTTCTGCATCCAGGGCACACTGAGGAAGAGGTATGTATTGTACAAGGAGTGTTGTGGCTTTTTGAAGCACTAATTGCAATAAAGTAAAAATATCTTTGTAAGTACAGGTGTTTCCGGCAGCGTGTAACTGGCCCGGCGGGGCACAAAGATTCGCTTGCCCGCTGGGCCGACACGCATTTATGGACCTGTCAGGCCTGTCATGATCCAAATATATATATTTTAAATAAATTCTGTCGACCGTGACATCACATTGGTTGAAGTTTTTGAAGGACATCACGCTAATCCAATGAAAACTCACAGCACTCCTCAGCTGGCTCAGTCATTCCCTCCCCAATTTGACCAAATTTATATACTGTATTCAAATCCATGTTTATTACAGTAATTGATTAATGAAATAGTCCACACATCCCAAAACAGACATTGATTGTAGTACATTAAATTTAGAAATGAACACACCAACCTTTAAATATAAAGCAACTGTGCTCTAATTTGACTTTTAGTGAAGTGGAACTTTTGTTTAGTTAAATTTTTTAATCTGTTAATATACAAATGCTGTTTTAGTCACATTTTAGGATTTTGATGACTTAGCACCAGAACCCCATAAACATTAAACTGTCTAAAGTCTCCAAGTTGTCAGAGAAGGCATCATTAAAAAATATAATATTAGCAGGTTACTTTCTGTCCTTGTAGGCAGCTGTCCTTTAACAAGTGAAATGACAAATACAAACACATATTCTGGTATGTGTTGTTTCTGTTTGTGACTTATATAAGTAATGTGTGTGGGCAACAATGGAATGTAATAATTGAAATAAAAATAAAGCCATTTCTGTAAGGCACCGTTTATTTTCTTACCCAAAAATTCTGGTAGAAACATCTTGATAAGGTGCAAACTTCAACTGTATTTAATCAGTATCTTTAAACATCATATCAAAATGAGAAAAGTTTCTGTTGTAATCATCTTGACGTGCAGAAACAGTAGCATATTTTTTTCTGTGTTTGAACCATTCTTCATTGCACAACAGTTTGCGTGTTTCTGCCTCAATTACATCTGATTCTGCTTGTGAGACATTTAAATATGTTTTTAACTTCTGGCAGGTCTCTCTGATGATGTGGAGACTGTACAGGTGCCGAGGTCGTCAGCTACTTCATCTGCTGGAGGGTCTGGATCGAAAACCGCAGGGGCACAGCATACCTAAAAAAAAAAAACATGAAGCTTTAAAATGTAGACTAAATAAAAGAATTAAAGAAAAATACAGATAAGCGTTAGTGGTTTTAATGTTTACTACTTCATTTGCAATAGGTCAACAATGGCTCCACGCTCAAAATGTCCTTGTGAAGACCAGCAGTGATGGGTTATTCCTGTCATCAGGATGTCGTGGGTCAAAATGTAGGCTGTTCAGCGTTCTCCTGGAAAACTTCTCGACGCCGATGTCATGTCTTAAATGACACCAACATGAAAAATGTGGTTGATATCAAACACATATTAGCAAATCTGTTTGTAGAAGTGTTTTTTAAAAAATGTCCAAAAACTATTCCAGATCTTACAATTGTAGAAAACATTTAAAACTGTACATATGTCATTGCATTTATTTCTTATCTAGTGCCACTAGAAAACAACAATAATTAACACAATACAATAAACTACAATTGTACAATGTTGAATAGTTTTTTGACTGGAATAAGACAAAATAAGTGATATTGTATTATTCCAGTTGTTGGTGAAGTTTGACTGAAAGTCACCTTTCTGGGTATTTGTGTTATAAGCGTAATATGAAATTTCTTCAGGAACACTGATTAAACTCACTTTAAAACTTGCAGCTCATCCAAGTAGCAGGTGCAGTTCGTTTTTGGGCTGGTCCCTTCCATGTACAAGGTAACTGGGTGCAGGTTGGTTTAGAATGTATTTCCAACATGGTTGCAGCCACCTCCTTGTCTGCAAAAACAAACACAATATACAACCATATTGTATGTGTCATTATGGAATTCACATGCAAAATATATTGTTTGTAATATTTAAGATTTTCACACATTTTACGTCTAATAAAGTGTAAGCTGTATAAACAGCGTGTCAAAAGTGCAATAGTAAATACGTTATCAAACATAATTAAATTTTCCCAGGAAAGCTAATAAATGTATCTCTTGGGATAGTTATTATTTTTCACATCACAACATCACCAATTGTCTCAGGTTTAATTTAAGACATAGTTTACAGAAATCAAATAAGAAATAAGGACGCTACAAACATTTGTGTGACTGACTCAAATGTCATGTTTTTGTTTACATACTGTGCTAATACTGACGGCTCTTATGAAGACATGGCGCTAGTTATAGCAGCTAACAGAACACGTAAAACCTGTAACAATAACCAAATCAGTCTAAATATCAGAAGTATTGGCGTGAGAAATTTAAAACATTTATTTCTGACGCTTGGATACAGGTTGTTGACAACGACACACAACGACTCACCCTGTTGGACATTCGCAAAAAGCCTGAAGGATTTCCTCATTTTCCATCAGCGCACACAATGCACCTCCTCTCGTATCCGTGGCACAATGTTCAGGCATTTTGACCAGTGGTTGTCCACTATTTTAAGAAACCAAGCTTCTAAATTACAACTCGCTATCATTACGAAGCTCCCCGGCTCCTTCCTACTAGCCCCAACATCCGGTTTCGATTTGGCGCTGCATTTTGCCGTCCAATCAGAACGTTCCTTTCAGGCGTGCTTTGCGTGATGACGTCAACTGGTAAAAGGTCTATTCATTCAACCTTTATTTATACAGATAAATCACACTGAGCCTCAAACACCCTTTTACAAGTGAGACCTACTCAGACCGACTGTAAAAGTGGTGAAAGTGATGTAGCTTTTGTGGGCAAATAAATAAATAAAAATCCTAACAGGTTCTCAATCTTTGGCCGGAGAGAGAGAGTCTGAAAATGAAAAAACCTTGCACACAAGCATGTAATGACGCCGACATTCTGCAGGGGTGGGGAAGGCAAGGGCAGTGAGCATGTCCAAGGACACTCACAGTGGCACTGTAAGAGCCAATAAAAGTAATTGCACGCATCATGGTGCCGAGCTGGTCGTTTTGATATAAGATTTGTAGGGGTAGGCATTGTGGTTTGGCTGCATTATTCATTCATTCATTCATTCATTCATTCATTCAACACTAGGATGACTGAATTTTCAAGATCCTGAGGACAAACCCCCTCCTTCTCTTCAACCATTAGTAGGCCATTAACTGCCTTTTGTTATAAATAAGCGTGCACACAACTCAGACACCCCCACCACACCAGACTGCATTCCAATGTTTCCACCAGGCAAAGCTGGGCACCGCTAATTAAAAAATTAGTTCCACAATTTCTAAAACGCTTACAGTATTAATTTTTTTAGGTCCACAATTTCAAAAGCACAAATGTCTTATGAAAATTATGGGAAGCTAATCTAATCCTCTATTTATATATTTATATATTATATATATATATATATTTATATATAGCCGGCAACGTTATCAATATTTGCACTACACTGCCAACTGAAAAGTAACAAAAATGATCCTAAAAGGATGAAATTACAAAAATCAAAGGATTTATTTATACTTCAATCAATCAATCAATCAATCACCTTTATTTAACCAGGTAGAGCCCGTTGAGATCGAGATCTCTTTTACAAGGGTGACCTGGTCAAGTGGTCAGCAGCACACGTCACATTGGCAATAGGCATTTGCACTTATCAAAAGAAAATAAAGAAAACTACAATCACAGTAAACAGATGTTGACAATTCAAAACCAACAGGATATGACAGATTTCTATATACATTATATACAAAACAAGCAGACAGACCTCAATATATGTACTTTACGTACATATATTCTATTCGGCCACAAAATTAACAAAAAATAGAATGGTCTTTTAATCCCTAAAACCACGTTTAAATCTCAAATACACGGGTGTGTCGCCACCACATTTATACATGAAAGTAACCCAAATACATAAAACTAACGACTCGCCGTCGCCACGCCCACTTGCTCCACCCAAAACGAACAGTGCTGGAAAGCTTGTTACACCAACATGTCTTTAGTCACTGGACACAATGTCACGCTGATTAGGTAACACGGGTCCGATATGGACCTTTCAAAGTAAAACTTTACACTTCCTGTTGTCAGGGGGCGTGGCTTAAGTGATGTCATGATTTGACCATACAGTTTTGCAGGGGACCGGATGTGGGTCAATAACTGAAGGTTTGATGTATTAGACTCTTTTCGTGTAAGAGCTGTAAGCGTTTCGTTTTTCATGGCGAGATGTCCAACTTTGACGTCTGGCCCCGCCCCTTCAGCATTCATGAAAACGCACAATTTTGATGTCGTTTGTTCCCCCATGCCTTATGAAGAAACTGGCCAAGTTTGAACCAAATCGAGCGAAATTCATAGGAGGAGTTCGTTCAAATGCAGAGGCTGTAAACGGCCAAAAAGGGGTGAAAATGTGGTCATCGTTCCAAAATGGCCGCCTTACCATTTATTGTACAACATTGGTGCCAGAGGGTTTTCTGTGCATCTTGGTGAGTTGGACAAGTGTACCAAATTTCATGATTCTACGTCAAACTAAGGTCAATGCGGAGGGTATTTTGAAAATTTCTAGGGGGCGCTCTTGAGCCGTTTCTGTGGCGATTTTTGCCACGCCCCCAAAATACGTAATTTTTCACCAGTCCTGACGAGTCCGCCAAATTTGGTGAGTTTTCGTATATGATAAAGCCTCCAAAAGGCCACTTCTTTGGGGGGAAGAAAAAAAAAAATAAAAATAAGAAACAGTACAATTACAATAGGTCCTTGCAGCGCTTCGCTGCTTCGGGCCTAATAATAAACACTACAATTACAATAGGTCCTTGCAGCGCTTCGCTGCTTCGGGCCTAATTAAAGCTGCAAGCAGCATTGAGGCCCGAAGCAGCTTAGCACTGCTCGGACCTTATTGAGGCGACCACGCGAGCTCCAGCTCGTCCGCTCGGTCGCCATTTCGAAGTCTCTCGTGTCTACTCCGCACCAGGGGTGCACACGCACAATAAATCTGGTTCAGATCGGATGATGTCTCACTGAGATATAACAGTTTGAATAATCTAGGGGGCGCTCTGGAGTCACATGTTAAACCACAATATCAATGTGTCCACAAGGGCTCACTGATGATGCACAATAAATCTGGTTCAGATCGGATGATGTATCACTGAGATATAACAGTTTGAATAATCTAGGGGGCGCTCTGGAGTCATATGTTAGCCCACCATATCAATGTGTCCACAAGGGCTCACTGATGATGCACAATAAATCTGGTTCAGATCGGATGATGTATCACTGAGATATAACTATATAAATAATGTAGGGGGCGCACTTGAGTCAAATGTTAGCCCACCATATCAATGTGTCCACAAGGGCTCACTGATGATGCACAATAAATCTGGTTCAGATCGGATGATGTATCACTGAGATATAACTATAGAAATAATGTAGGGGGCGCACTTGAGTCAAATGTTAGCCCACAATATCAATGTGTCCACAAGGGCTCACTGATGATACACAATAAATCTGGTTCAGATCGGATGATGTATCACTGAGATATAACTGTAGTAATAATATAGGGGGCGCTATGGAGTAAAAATTTACATAACATTATCAATGTGTGTCGAAGTGTTCACTGATAAAGCACAATAAATCTCGTGCAGATCGGATAATGTATCACTAAGATATAACTGTAGTAATAATATAGGGGGCGCTATGGAGTAAACATTTACATACCATTATCAATGTGTGTAGAAGTGTTCACTGATGAATCACAATAAATCTCGTGCAGATCGGATAATGTATCACTAAGATATAACTGTAGTAATAATATAGGGGGCGCTATGGAGTAAAAATTTACATACCATTATCAATGTGTGTCGAAGTGTTCACTGATAAAGCACAATAAATCTCGTGCAGATCGGATAATGTATCACTAAGATATAACTGTAGTAATAATACAGGGGGCGCTATGGAGTAAAAATTTACATACCATTATCAATGTGTGTAGAAGTGTTCACTGATGAATCACAATAAATCTCGTGCAGATCGGATAATGTATCACTAAGATATAACTGTAGTAATAATATAGGGGGCGCTATAGAGTAAAAATTTACATACCATTATCAATGTGTGTCGAAGTGTTCACTGATAAAGCACAATAAATCTCGTGCAGATCGGATAATGTATCACTGAGATATAACTGTAGTAATAATATAGGGGGCGCTATGGAGTAAAAATTTACATACCATTATCAATGTGTGTAGAAGTGTTCACTGATGAATCACAATAAATCTCGTGCAGATCGGATAATGTATCACTAAGATATAACTGTAGTAATAATATAGGGGGCGCTATGGAGTAAAAATTTACATACCATTATCAATGTGTGTCGAAGTGTTCACTGATAAAGCACAATAAATCTCGTGCAGATTGGAT
Organism: Garcialebias charrua; assembly: GCA_038048925.1. Classification (NCBI taxonomy): domain Eukaryota; kingdom Metazoa; phylum Chordata; class Actinopteri; order Cyprinodontiformes; family Rivulidae; genus Garcialebias; species Garcialebias charrua. The sequence goes on from JBBPBX010019126.1 coordinate 33,629, forward strand.
AATGTATCACTGAGATATAACTGTAGTAATAATACAGGGGGCGCTATGGAGTAAAAATTTACATACCATTATCAATGTGTGTAGAAGTGTTCACTGATGAATCACAATAAATCTCGTGCAGATCGGATAATGTATCACTAAGATATAACTGTAGTAATAATATAGGGGGCGCTATGGAGTAAAAATTTACATACCATTATCAATGTGTGTCGAAGTGTTCACTGATAAAGCACAATAAATCTGGTTCAGATCGGATGATGTATCACTGAGATATAACAGTTTGAATAATCTAGGGGGCGCTCTAGAGTCATATGTTGAACCACAATATCAATGTGTCCACAAGGTCTCACTGATGATGCACAATAAATCTGGTTCAGATCGGATGATGTATCACTGAGATATAACAGTTTGAATAATCTAGGGGGCGCTCTTGAGTCAAATGTTAGCCCACCATATCAATGTGTCCACAAGGGCTCACTGATGATGCACAATAAATCTGGTTCAGATCGGATGATGTATCACTGAGATATAACAGTTTGAATAATCTAGGGGGCGCTCTGGAGTCATATGTTAGCCCACCATATCAATGTGTCCACAAGGGCTCACTGATGATGCACAATAAATCTGGTTCAGATCGGATGATGTATCACTGAGATATAACTATAGAAATAATGTAGGGGGCGCACTTGAGTCAAATGTTAGCCCACCATATCAATGTGTCCACAAGGGCTCACTGATGATGCACAATAAATCTGGTTCAGATCGGATGATGTATCACTGAGATATAACTATAGAAATAATGTAGGGGGCGCACTTGAGTCAAATGTTAGCCCACCATATCAATGTGTCCACAAGGGCTCACTGATGATGCACAATAAATCTGGTTCAGATCGGATGATGTATCACTGAGATACAACAGTTTGAATAATCTAGGGGGCGCTATGGAGGCTATTTGCTAATTAGCATAAACACCTGTTCAAGGGGTGGGTAATGATCGATCATAATGATTTTGGTACTCCTCAGATCAAATCTGTGGAGTTTAGAACCAAACGTATGGTGACGGCGTTACGTCTTACTTCGCCACGTCACCACGCCCACTTGCTCCACCCAAAACGAACAGTGCTGGAAAGCTTGTTACACCAACATGTCTTCGGTGACTGGATACAATGTCACGCTGATTAGGTAACAGGGATCCGATATGGACCGTTCAACGTAAAACTTTACACTTCCTGTTGTCAGGGGGCGTGGCTTAAGTGATGTCATGATTTGACCATACAGTTTTGCAGGGGACCGGATGTGGGTCAATCACTGAAGGTTTGATGTAATAGACAGTTTTCGTGTAAGAGCTGTAAGCGTTTAGTTTTTCATGGCGAGATGTCCAATTTTGAGGTCTGGCCCCGCCCCTTCAGCATGCATGAAAACGCACAGTTTTGATAACATTTGTTCCCCCGTGCCTTATAATGAAACTGGCCAAGTTTGAATCAAATCGAGCGAAATCCCTAGGAGGAGTTCGTTGAAATGCAGAGGCTGTAAACGGCCAAAAAGGGGTGAAAATTTGGTCATCGTTCCAAAATGGCCGCCTTACCATTTATCGTACAACATTGGTGCCAGAGGGTTTTCTGTGCATCTTGGTGAGTTGGACAAGTGTACCAAATTTCATGATTCTACGTCAAACTAAGGTCAATGCAGAGGGTATTTTGAATATTTCTAGGGGGCGCTCTTGAGCCGTTTCTGTAGCGATTTGCTAATTAGCATAAACACCTGTTCAAGGGGTGGGCAATGATCGATCATACTGATTTTGGTACTCCTCGGATCAAATCTGTGGATTTTAGAACCAAACGTATGGTGATGGCGTTATGTCTTACTTCGCCACGTCGCCACGCCCACATGCTCCACCAAAAACGAACAGTATTGGAATGCTTGTTACACCAACATGTCTTCGGTCACTGGACACAATGCCACGCTGATTAGGTAACAGGGGTCCGATATGGACCGTTCAACGTAAAACTTTACACTTCCTGTTGTCAGGGGGCGTGGCTTAAGTGATGTCATGATTTGACCATACAGTTTTGCGGGGGACCGGATGTGGGTCAATAACTGAAGGTTTGATGTATTAGACTTTTTTCGTGTAAGAGCTGTAAGCGTTTCGTTTTTCATGGCGAGATGTCCAACTTTGACGTCTGGCCCCGCCCCTTCAGCATTCATGAAAACGCACAATTTTGATATCGTTTGTTCCCCCGTGCCTTATGAAGAAACTGGCCAAGTTTGAACCAAATCGAGCGAAATTCATAGGAGGAGTTCGTTCAAATGCGGAGGCTGTAAACGGCCAAAAAGGGGTGAAAATTTGGTCATCGTTCCAAAATGGCCGCCTTACCATTTATTGTACAACATTGGTGCCAGAGGGTTTTCTGTGCATCTTGGTGAGTTGGACAAGTGTACCAAATTTCATGATTCTACGTCAAACTAAGGTCAATGCGGAGGGTATTTTGAAAATTTCTAGGGGGCGCTCTTGAGCCGTTTCTGTGGCGATTTTTGCCACGCCCCCAAAATACGTAATTTTTCACCAGTCCTGACGAGTCCGCCAAATTTGGTGAGTTTTCGTATATGATAAAGCCTCCAAAAGGCCACTTCTTTGGGGGGAAGAAAAAAAATAATAATAATTAAAGCTGCAAGCAGCATTGAGGCCCTCGCAGCTTAGCGCCGCTCTGGCCTTATTATGTCGACCACGGGACCTCCAGCTGATCTGCTCGGTCACCACCTCGAACTCTCTCATGCCCATCCAGCACCCGTTTGCCAAGAACAGTTAGCGAATAACAACAATATATAATAATAATAATAATGTCTATTCCTGTCATCTGCGTATGTTCCCATACACAGACGAAATTCGTCTCTGCATTTAACCCAACCACCTACCAGGTGGTGCAGTGAGCAGCCCGAAAGCGCCCGGGGAGCTGGAGAAATAGGTGTGCACTCATAGACACCCCAAGCTGGGTAGTGGCCGGGGCGCGAACCCGCGTCCTTCGGATCTGTAGTCAAAAGCCCTGCCACTAGACCATCTTGGCTCCTATATACGTGTTTAGAAGTGCTGACTGGTGACACACAGTCAATGTAGAACATATTAGATGATCTAGCAATGAGATGTAACAGTTTGAAAAATAATGTAGGGGGCGCACTAGAGTTATCTGTTAAACCACAGTATCAATGTGTGTTGAAGTGCTCACTGATGATGTACAATAAATCTGGTAAATATCGGATGATGTATAACTGAGATATAACAGTTTGAATAATCTAGGTGACGCACTTGAGTCAAATGTTAGCCCACCATATCAATTTGTCCACGAGGGCTCACTGATGATGCACAATAAATCTGGTTTAGATCGGATAATGTATCACTAAGATATAACTGTAGTAATAATATAGGGGGCGCTATGGAGTAAAAATTTACATACCATTATCAATGTGTGTCGAAGTGTTCACTGATAAAGCACAATAAATCTCGTGCAGATTGGATAATGTATCACTGAGATATAACTGTAGTAATAATATAGGGGGCGCTATGGAGTAAAAATTTACATACCATTATCAATGTGTATAGAAGTGTTCACTGATGAATCACAATAAATCTCGTGCAGATCGGATAATGTATCACTAAGATATAACTGTAGTAATAATATAGGGGGCGCTATGGAGTAAAAATTTACATACCATTATCAATGTGTGTAGAAGTGTTCACTGATGAATCACAATAAATCTCGTGCAGATCGGATAATGTATCACTAAGATATAACTGTAGTAATAATATAGGGGGCGCTATGGAGTAAAAATTTACATACCATTATCAATGTGTGTAGAAGTGTTCACTGATGAATCACAATAAATCTCGTGCAGATCGGATAATGTATCACTAAGATATAACTGTAGTAATAATATAGGGGGCGCTATGGAGTAAAAATTTACATACCATTATCAATGTGTGTCGAAGTGTTCACTGATAAAGCACAATAAATCTCGTGCAGATCGGATAATGTATCACTAAGATATAACTGTAGTAATAATATAGGGGGCGCTATGGAGTAAAAATTTACATACCATTATCAATGTGTGTCGAAGTGTTCACTGATAAAGCACAATAAATCTCGTGCAGATTGGATAATGTATCACTGAGATATAACTGTAGTAATAATATAGGGGGCGCTATGGAGTAAAAATTTACATACCATTATCAATGTGTATAGAAGTGTTCACTGATGAATCACAATAAATCTCGTGCAGATCGGATAATGTATCACTAAGATATAACTGTAGTAATAATATAGGGGGCGCTATGGAGTAAAAATTTACATACCATTATCAATGTGTGTCGAAGTGTTCACTGATAAAGCACAATAAATCTTGTGCAGATCGGATAATGTATCACTAAGATATAACTGTAGTAATAATACAGGGGGCGCTATGGAGTAAAAATTTACATACCATTATCAATGTGTGTAGAAGTGTTCACTGATGAATCACAATAAATCTCGTGCAGATCGGATAATGTATCACTAAGATATAACTGTAGTAATAATATAGGGGGCGCTATGGAGTAAAAATTTACATACCATTATCAATGTGTGTCGAAGTGTTCACTGATAAAGCACAATAAATCTTGTGCAGATCGGATAATGTATCACTAAGATATAACTGTAGTAATAATACAGGGGGCGCTATGGAGTAAAAATTTACATACCATTATCAATGTGTGTAGAAGTGTTCACTGATGAATCACAATAAATCTCGTGCAGATCGGATAATGTATCACTAAGATATAACTGTAGTAATAATATAGGGGGCGCTATAGAGTAAAAATTTACATAACATTATCAATGTGTGTCGAAGTGTTCACTGATAAAGCACAATAAATCTCGTGCAGATCGGATAATGTATCACTGAGATATAACTGTAGTAATAATATAGGGGGCGCTATGGAGTAAAAATTTACATACCATTATCAATGTGTGTAGAAGTGTTCACTGATGAATCACAATAAATCTCGTGCAGATCGGATAATGTATCACTAAGATATAACTGTAGTAATAATATAGGGGGCGCTATGGAGTAAAAATTTACATACCATTATCAATGTGTGTCGAAGTGTTCACTGATAAAGCACAATAAATCTCGTGCAGATCTGGATAATGTATCACTGAGATATAACTGTAGTAATAATATAGGGGGCGCTATGGATAATGTATCACTAAGATACTGTAGTAATAATATAGGGGGCGCTATGGAGTAAAACTTTACATACCATTATCAATGTGTGTCGAAGTGTTCACTGATAAAGCACAATAAATCTGGTTCAGATCGGATGATGTATCACTGAGATATAACTATAGACATAATGTAGGGGGCGCACTTGAGTCAAATGTTAGCCCACCATATCAATGTGTCCACAAGGGCTCACTGATGATGCACAATAAATCTGGTTCAGATCGGATGATGTATCACTGAGATATAACTATAGAAGTAATGTAGGGGGCGCACTTGAGTCAAATGTTAGCCCACCATATCAATGTGTCCACAAGGGCTCACTGATGATGCACAATAAATCTGGTTCAGATCGGATGATGTATCACTGAGATATAACTATAGAAATAATGTAGGGGGCGCACTTGAGTCAAATGTTAGCCCACCATATCAATGTGTCCACAAGGGCTCACTGATGATGCACAATAAATCTGGTTCAGATCGGATGATGTATCACTGAGATATAACTATAGAAATAATGTAGGGGGCGCACTTGAGTCAAATGTTAGCCCACCATATCAATGTGTCCACAAGGGCTCACTGATGATGCACAATAAATCTGGTTCAGATCGGATGATGTATCACTGAGATACAACAGTTTGAATAATCTAGGGGGCGCTATGGAGGCTATTTGCTAATTAGCATAAACACCTGTTCAAGGGGTGGGTAATGATCGATCATAATGATTTTGGTACTCCTCAGATCAAATCTGTGGAGTTTAGAACCAAACGTATGGTGACGGCGTTACGTCTTACTTCGCCACGTCACCACGCCCACTTGCTCCACCCAAAACGAACAGTGCTGGAAAGCTTGTTACACCAACATGTCTTCGGTGACTGGATACAATGTCACGCTGATTAGGTAACAGGGATCCGATATGGACCGTTCAACGTAAAACTTTACACTTCCTGTTGTCAGGGGGCGTGGCTTAAGTGATGTCATGATTTGACCATACAGTTTTGCAGGGGACCGGATGTGGGTCAATCACTGAAGGTTTGATGTATTAGACAGTTTTCGTGTAAGAGCTGTAAGCGTTTCGTTTTTCATGGCGAGATGTCCAACTTTGAGGTCTGGCCCCGCCCCTTCAGCATGCATGAAAACGCACAGTTTTGATAACATTTGTTCCCCCGTGCCTTATAAAGAAACTGGCCAAGTTTGAATCAAATCGAGCGAAATCCCTAGGAGGAGTTCGTTGAAATGCAGAGGCTGTAAACGGCCAAAAAGGGGTGAAAATTTGGTCATCGTTCCAAAATGGCCGCCTTACCATTTATCGTACAACATTGGTGCCAGAGGGTTTTCTGTGCATCTTGGTGAGTTGGACAAGTGTACCAAATTTCATGATTCTACGTCAAACTAAGGTCAATGCAGAGGGTATTTTGAATATTTCTAGGGGGCGCTCTTGAGCCGTTTCTGTAGCGATTTGCTAATTAGCATAAACACCTGTTCAAGGGGTGGGCAATGATCGATCATACTGATTTTGGTACTCCTCGGATCAAATCTGTGGATTTTAGAACCAAACGTATGGTGATGGCGTTATGTCTTACTTCGCCACGTCGCCACGCCCACATGCTCCACCAAAAACGAACAGTATTGGAATGCTTGTTACACCAACATGTCTTCGGTCACTGGACACAATGCCACGCTGATTAGGTAACAGGGGTCCGATATGGACCGTTCAACGTAAAACTTTACACTTCCTGTTGTCAGGGGGCGTGGCTTAAGTGATGTCATGATTTGACCATACAGTTTTGCGGGGGACCGGATGTGGGTCAATAACTGAAGGTTTGATGTATTAGACTTTTTTCGTGTAAGAGCTGTAAGCGTTTCGTTTTTCATGGCGAGATGTCCAACTTTGACGTCTGGCCCCGCCCCTTCAGCATTCATGAAAACGCACAATTTTGATATTGTTTGTTCCCCCGTGCCTTATGAAGAAACTGGCCAAGTTTGAACCAAATCGAGCGAAATTCATAGGAGGAGTTCGTTCAAATGCGGAGGCTGTAAACGGCCAAAAAGGGGTGAAAATTTGGTCATCGTTCCAAAATGGCCGCCTTACCATTTATTGTACAACATTGGTGCCAGAGGGTTTTCTGTGCATCTTGGTGAGTTGGACAAGTGTACCAAATTTCATGATTCTACGTCAAACTAAGGTCAATGCGGAGGGTATTTTGAAAATTTCTAGGGGGCGCTCTTGAGCCGTTTCTGTGGCGATTTTTGCCACGCCCCCAAAATACGTAATTTTTCACCAGTCCTGACGAGTCCGCCAAATTTGGTGAGTTTTCGTATATGATAAAGCCTCCAAAAGGCCACTTCTTTGGGGGGAAGAAAAATAAAAATAAAAATAAAAATAATAAACACTACAATTACAATAGGTCCTTGCAGCGCTTCGCTGCTTCGGGCCTAATTAAAGCTGCAAGCAGCATTGAGGCCCGAAGCAGCTTAGCACTGCTCGGACCTTATTGAGGCGACCACGCGAGCTCCAGCTCGTCCGCTCGGTCGCCATTTCGAAGTCTCTCGTGTCTACTCCGCACCAGGGGTGCACACGCACAATAAATCTGGTTCAGATCGGATGATGTCTCACTGAGATATAACAGTTTGAATAATCTAGGGGGCGCTCTGGAGTCACATGTTAAACCACAATATCAATGTGTCCACAAGGGCTCACTGATGATGCACAATAAATCTGGTTCAGATCGGATGATGTATCACTGAGATATAACAGTTTGAATAATCTAGGGGGCGCTCTGGAGTCATATGTTAGCCCACCATATCAATGTGTCCACAAGGGCTCACTGATGATGCACAATAAATCTGGTTCAGATCGGATGATGTATCACTGAGATATAACTATATAAATAATGTAGGGGGCGCACTTGAGTCAAATGTTAGCCCACCATATCAATGTGTCCACAAGGGCTCACTGATGATGCACAATAAATCTGGTTCAGATCGGATGATGTATCACTGAGATATAACTATAGAAATAATGTAGGGGGCGCACTTGAGTCAAATGTTAGCCCACAATATCAATGTGTCCACAAGGGCTCACTGATGATACACAATAAATCTGGTTCAGATCGGATGATGTATCACTGAGATATAACTGTAGTAATAATATAGGGGGCGCTATGGAGTAAAAATTTACATAACATTATCAATGTGTGTCGAAGTGTTCACTGATAAAGCACAATAAATCTCGTGCAGATCGGATAATGTATCACTAAGATATAACTGTAGTAATAATATAGGGGGCGCTATGGAGTAAACATTTACATACCATTATCAATGTGTGTCGAAGTGTTCACTGATAAAGCACAATAAATCTCATGCAGATCGGATAATGTATCACTAAGATATAACTGTAGTAATAATACAGGGGGCGCTATGGAGTAAAAATGTACATACCATCATCAATGTGTGTAGAAGTGTTCAGTGATGAATCACAATAAATCTCGTGCAGATCGGATAATGTATCACTAAGATATAACTGTAGTAATAATATAGGGGGCGCTATGGAGTAAAAATTTACATACCATTATCAATGTGTGTCGAAGTGTTCACTGATAAAGCACAATAAATCTCGTGCAGATCGGATAATGTATCACTGAGATATAACTGTAGTAATAATATAGGGGGCGCTATGGAGTAAAAATTTACATACCATTATCAATGTGTGTAGAAGTGTTCACTGATGAATCACAATAAATCTCGTGCAGATCGGATAATGTATCACTAAGATATAACTGTAGTAATAATATAGGGGGCGCTATGGAGTAAAAATTTACATACCATTATCAATGTGTGTCGAAGTGTTCACTGATAAAGCACAATAAATCTTGTGCAGATCGGATGATGTATCACTAAGATATAACTGTAGTAATAATATAGGGGGCGCTATGGAGTAAAAATTTACATACCATTATCAATGTGTGTCGAAGTGTTCACTGATAAAGCACAATAAATCTCGTGCAGATTGGATAATGTATCACTGAGATATAACTGTAGTAATAATATAGGGGGCGCTATGGAGTAAAAATTTACATACATTATCAATGTGTGTCGAAGTGTTCACTGATAAAGCACAATAAATCTCGTGCAGATCGGATAATGTATCACTAAGATATAACTGTAGTAATAATACAGGGGGCGCTATGGAGTAAAAATTTACATACCATTATCAATGTGTGTAGAAGTGTTCACTGATGAATCATAATAAATCTCGTGCAGATCGGATAATGTATCACTAAGATATAACTGTAGTAATAATATAGGGGGCGCTATGGAGTAAAAATTTACATAACATTATCAATGTGTGTCGAAGTGTTCACTGATAAAGCATAATAAATCTTGTGCAGATCGGATGATGTATCACTGAGATATAACTATAGAAATAATGTAGGGGGCGCACTTGAGTCAAATGTTAGCCCACCATATCAATGTGTCCACAAGGGCTCACTGATGATGCACAATAAATCTGGTTCAGATCGGATGATGTATCACTGAGATATAACAGTTTGAATAATCTAGGGGGCGCTCTGGAGTCATATGTTAGCCCACCATATCAATGTGTCCACAAGGGCTCACTGATGATGCACAATAAATCTGGTTCAGATCGGATGATGTATCACTGAGATATAACTATAGAAATAATGTAGGGGGCGCACTTGAGTCAAATGTTAGCCCACCATATCAATGTGTCCACAAGGGCTCACTGATGATGCACAATAAATCTGGTTCAGATCGGATGATGTATCACTGAGATATAACTATAGAAATAATGTAGGGGGCGCACTTGAGTCAAATGTTAGCCCACCATATCAATGTGTCCACAAGGGCTCACTGATGATGCACAATAAATCTGGTTCAGATCGGATGATGTATCACTGAGATACAACAGTTTGAATAATCTAGGGGGCGCTATGGAGGCTATTTGCTAATTAGCATAAACACCTGTTCAAGGGGTGGGTAATGATCGATCATAATGATTTTGGTACTCCTCAGATCAAATCTGTGGAGTTTAGAACCAAACGTATGGTGACGGCGTTACGTCTTACTTCGCCACGTCACCACGCCCACTTGCTCCACCCAAAACGAACAGTGCTGGAAAGCTTGTTACACCAACATGTCTTCGGTGACTGGATACAATGTCACGCTGATTAGGTAACAGGGATCCGATATGGACCGTTCAACGTAAAACTTTACACTTCCTGTTGTCAGGGGGCGTGGCTTAAGTGATGTCATGATTTGACCATACAGTTTTGCAGGGGACCGGATGTGGGTCAATCACTGAAGGTTTGATGTAATAGACAGTTTTCGTGTAAGAGCTGTAAGCGTTTCGTTTTTCATGGCGAGATGTCCAATTTTGAGGTCTGGCCCCGCCCCTTCAGCATGCATGAAAACGCACAGTTTTGATAACATTTGTTCCCCCGTGCCTTATAAAGAAACTGGCCAAGTTTGAATCAAATCGAGCGAAATCCCTAGGAGGAGTTCGTTGAAATGCAGAGGCTGTAAACGGCCAAAAAGGGGTGAAAATTTGGTCATCGTTCCAAAATGGCCGCCTTACCATTTATCGTACAACATTGGTGCCAGAGGGTTTTCTGTGCATCTTGGTGAGTTGGACAAGTGTACCAAATTTCATGATTCTACGTCAAACTAAGGTCAATGCGGAGGGTATTTTGAATATTTCTAGGGGGCGCTCTTGAGCCGTTTCTGTAGCGATTTGCTAATTAGCATAAACACCTGTTCAAGGGGTGGGCAATGATCGATCATACTGATTTTGGTACTCCTCGGATCAAATCTGTGGATTTTAGAACCAAACGTATGGTGATGGCGTTATGTCTTACTTCGCCACTACGCCACGCCCACATGCTCCA
>JBBPBX010019127.1:0-44786 GCA_038048925.1 Garcialebias charrua
TGGTACATGAGATGAAAACGAGATTATGTACACGAGGTCCCAGTTACATCCAACAACAAATGAAAGAGAAAAACAGTAATAACATCGAGAACTAACTAAGAAAAACATCAACTAGTAATACACTAAGCCTAATATAGTGGGAATAAACAGCAGCACGAACATGAGTTTGTATGAGCAGATGGTCACAGATGGTCACAGATGAACACAGCAACAAGAAAACATATCAGCATCACCATGATGTGATATTTTGCAGTGTTTATTTTAATTTTATTTTTATTTATTCATGAGTCTAACAGCCTCAGGGTAGAAGCTGTTCCTCAGTCTAGTGGTTCTACACTTGATGCTCCTCAACCTCCGTCCTGAGGGGAGTGGGGCAAAGAGTGAGTGTGCTGGATGAGTGAGGTCTTTCATGATGCAGGTGGCTCTTTTCCTGCATCTGGAGGTGTAAATGTCTGTGATGGTGGGGAGACTGACTCCAACAGACTTCTGTGCAGCCTTCACCACTCTCTGTAGAGCTTTCCTCTCTGCAACTGTGCAGCCTCCATGCCACACGTTGATGCTGGAGCACAGGATGCTCTCCACTGCACACCTGTAGAAGGAGGTGAGGACTGGGCTGCTCAGACCAGCTCGTCTCAGCCGTCTGAGGAAGTAGAGTCTCTGATGACCTTTCTTGATCAGGCTGGTGGTGTTGTTGCTCCAGCTGAGGTTATCATTCATGTGTACACCCAAGTATTTGTAGCTGGAGACCACTTCCACTGCAGACCCACCTATTTTCAGTGGGGCATGGGTGTGTTTGTTCCTTCTGAAGTCCACAATCATCTCCTTTGTCTTCTTCACATTCATGTGAAGATTCTCTTTGCACCAGCTCTCCAGGTGTTCCACCTCCTGTCTGTAGCTGGACTCATCATTGTTTGTGATGCATCCCACCACCGCTGTATCATCTGCAAACTTAACAATATGACAGCCTGGAAGTGTGGCTGTACAATCATATGTGAGCAGAGTGAACAGAAGGGGGCTCAGCACACATCCCTGAGGAGAGCCAGTGCTGAGGGTTATATTATTGAGGGTTATGTATTCATGTTTCTTGAAATTGCAAAGTCAGAGCGCTGAAGAAAAATATAAAAAGTATAAAAATAAATTAGTAGGGATTATAAGGAAACATAAGAAAGAATATTATAGTAAATTATTAGATAAAAGTAATGGTGATATGAAAGCAACATGGCGAGTAATGAATAGTGTCCTGAAGAATCATAAAACAAAAACTGGTATTTCAAAATACTTTGTAAAAGACTTTGTAAGGGCGGCCGTGGTGTAGTGGTAATGGCAGTCGACCCCTGATCGGAAGGTTGGAGGTTCGAATCCCGCATCCGCCCACCATGTGTCGTTGTGTCCCTGGGCAAGACACTTAACCCCGAGTTGCTCCCGGTAGGTCTGGATGGCGCCTTGCAAGGCAGGCTACGATGTAGTGGACATGACCTTGTCCACTTTTAAGACACCTGTGTACTTTTGAACTGTCCAGTGATGACCTTTACTGACCACTCAGTAAAGCAAGACATTTACTACAAAATCATTCATTTAGCTATAATCTGATAAATATAGTCACCAAAAGAGACTATTTCTATCTTTGATTTTATTCTAATGTGATCAAAAGAATAACTTTTGTCATTTTCATGATGTGTGCTTTTTAAGCTGTGTTATTCTGTGAGAGTTAAACTGTGTTCACTGCTATGTTAAAGGTGAAATTGCGGGTCACAGAGACCCGACTGTTTTGTTTAGAAACTCAGAGACAGTCTCATGAGCAGGGCTCCAGCTTATCTGTCTTTTTTCCTAAACATTTCTCTCTGCTGGCTTTAACCTTGGGTTTGATAAGACAACTGAACTACTCGACTGGTCCTTCCTTAAGTACTAGTCTAAGCTGTGCTGAAAGCTTCAGTGAGTTGCTGGGAACTTCAAAAGAGATGTGAACTTTCCCAAGAGCTGGACACGTGTGGTCAAGAGCTAACGACCGGCGTCTTCAGCTAAGGACTGATAACAGGCTGTTATGAGTCTACTTCGAACAAGCCGAGCTCAAAACTTTGTTTATTCCCTCCTGGAATAAGTTTATCTTGAAGTCAGAGGCCTGAAGCTGACATATTCTCTGATGACCAACGCGGAAGCCAGGAGACGTTGAAACGTAAACTAAAACCAGTTTTGGACGTGCTGGGACTAAAGGACTCTGTGCATCTGAAGGCTGGTGTCTTCCCTCTTACCGGGCGGTCGTCAAAAGGTAAAGGAGCTGTTTACAAAACGTACCTGGATTTTAGCAGAAGTCGGATGAAAAGTGTCACTCTGGTCTCATGCTCAGGATAATTTTCTTCTTAAATCTTTCCTCCTATTTCTTTTCCCTCTCAACCTAAGCTGGAAACTATATTTTAAGCTGAAATGCCCCTCAGACTAAATATGTGTAACATCTAATATTTATGTCTGTTGTGTTAAATTTAAGTGTGCTGACGTATTTGAATTGAAAGAAAGTGAAATCATGTCAATCAAGTGTAATGGTGTTAATTTAGTTGATTTATTTTAAATAAATGATAGTGTCTCTTTGACATATCAAACTAAGTTAACGTCATTGTCACTTAATGGCTCTGTTTATTTATCCATCATAAAGATCACAGAAATATTGAATAAACTGAAAAAGAAGAGAATCCGTGAATTTACTATTCAATCTGAATAAGTAAATTAATTAAGGTAAAAAGGAGGTCAGTATTAAACTGACCCCCCCTTTAACCCCTTTACACTACCACTACTGGTGTATGAATGTCTGAATGAATGGGTGGATGGCTGGTATTGTAAAGCGCTTTGGGGCTCCTCACAGGGGGCTGGAAAGCGCTATATAAATAAGCTCCATTTACCATTTACCAAGACAACGATGAAATTCATGATGAAAATGAAATTGTAAATGGATTTAATCAATATTTTGTGAATGTTGGATCAAGCCTTGCAGCTAAAATACCAAAAGCAGATAATAATGTGATCCATTCAATTAAAGGTTGTGCAAATAGTATTTTTCTAAATGGAACCAACAAAGAGGAAATAATGAATGTAGTAAAAAATCTTACAGACAAGAGATCAAGGGACTGGGTGGACATGGATATGATGTTTGTAAAGGACATAATGAGCCATGTTATTGAGCCATACATATGTAATTTATCATTTTCAACAGGAATATTTCCAGATAATATGAAAGTAGCTAAGGTAGTTCCTCTTTTTAAAAATGGTGATAAATGTGTGTTCAACAATTATAGACCTATATCCTTGTTACCACAGTTTTCAAAAATTCTTGAAAAACTATTTGTAAACAGACTAGATCAATTTATAGATAAACAAAATATTCTAAGCAACAGTCAGTATGGGTTTAGAGCAAAAAACTCTACATCAATGGCTCTCATGGAATTAATGGAACAAATAACTACTGCTGTCGATCAAAAACAATATTGTATCAGTATTTTTGTTGATTTAAAAAAAGCATTCGATACTATTGATCACACCATTCTCCTTGAAAAACTGAACAAATATGGTATTAGAGGACCAGCATTACAGTGGGTATCTAGCTACTTGAAAGATAGGAAACAATTTGTACAAATAAATGATGTAAGATCTGACCTCTGTAATATCACATGTGGAGTTCCCCAAGGCTCTGTACTTGGACCAAAGCTATTTATTTTATATGTGAATGACTTGGTAAATGTGTCAGGACTCCTTAAATGTGTACTTTTTGCTGATGATACCACATTTTTCTGTTTAGGTGAAGATATAGAACAAATGTTGGAATTGATAAAGACAGAATTTGTCAAGATACAAACTTGGTTTAAAATAAATAAATTATCATTAAATCTAGAAAAAACTAATTACATGATATTCAGTAATAAAAAGAAAACTGTTGATGTTCCACTCAAAATTGAGGGTGTTGAGATTTGTAGAGTGAGTGAGGTGAAGTTTTTGGGTGTTATCATTGATGACAAACTGACATGGAAACAACACATAAATTCTGTAAGAATAAAAATAGCTAAATCGATTGCAGTACTGTACAAAGTCAGAGACCTATTGAATGATAAAGCTCTGTATTTGTTGTATAACACAATCATTGTTCCACACTTAATCTATTGTATTGATGTTTGGGGGAATGCGTGTAAAACAATCACAAAGCCTATTTTTGTATTACAGAAAAGAGCTGTAAGAATTATCACTAGAAAACATTACCGTCATCCATCAAGTACATTATTTTATCAACTGAAGTTATTGAAGTTCCATGATTTGGTAGACTATAATATTTTATCAGTTATGTATAGGGCTCAAAATAATGCATTACCTTTAAATATCCAAATGCATTTTGTTAAAAGACAAAGTTGTTATAATCTTAAGGGGACAGAGATGTTTGTAAAACCACAATTCAGAACTAGTTTGAAGGGACGTTCTACCTCAATCCAGGGAATTAGATTATGGAATGGCTTGGAGAATGTAGTTAAAAATGCCAAGTCAATGTTTACATTTAAGAAAATGATCAAAACGAATGTGTTAAAAAAATATATGAAATAGCGTAATGTGTATTGTATTAGTTAGAAAATTAGAAAGAGTTAGTCATTTTGTACTGTTGGTTGAAGATTATTATTGTTTAATCTGATTGTTGGAGAAAAGGGGCAGATATAATAAGATTTATTCTTCTTTCTGCTACCTTTCTTTTTTTTATATATTTTGTACATCATCATTTATGGGATTGTCTTGTGTTGTTTCTTTTGTAAAAAAAATGAACACATTTAATAAACATAAACTAAAATTACAGCAGTAAAACACTGCAGGTTTTACTGCAGGTTGCAGGTTTTAGTTCGAACTAAAACTCATCTGAAACCTGTTTTTAAATAAATCTCTGTCATAAACTCTGAGCACATTTATGCTTCAAGATACAAGTTCATTTAGTGTGAACCTGTAAATGTGAGCTGAATAAACAGCTGTTTCCCTCCTGCAGCTGCAGCTCCTACCTGTTGTGTGCAGGTGTGTCTGAGGTTTCCAGGTGATGTCCAGCAGTCTGCGCTGACGATCGATCTCTTCCTCGTACTGGACGATGGTTTTTTCAAACTCTGTGAATATTTCTTCAGCAGCAGCAGTTAGTCGCTCGCTGATAAACTCTCTCAGAGACTGAACTGAAGACATTGTTGCTGCACACACTCAAACATTCACCTCTCACACACAGACAGAGCTAACTATGCTAACGCTGCTAACACCTTTAGTTCCGCTGGTGTCACACTGTGAAGCTCCGACTAAAACGGAAACATGTTATGATCCCGATAAAATACCATATTAAATAAAACACAATCAATCGATCAATGTAATTATCAGATTCAGTTTAAGTCTTAATTAATGATTCTAACACAATTATAAATATTCACGAAAACCGCCGCAAACACAGGGAAAGCTAACTATTGCTAACACTGGCAGCATCATGTTTACCTCCGGTGGTGTCTCACTGTTTAGCTCCGGTAGAAACAGACTAATTTGTTTTGGTTTCAATCAAAAAGCGACACATACAAATAAAAACTAACTTTACTTCAACCGTGTAATATCACCTTAGACTGAGGATATATTTTTAAATTATTCGACATATACGCTAAGATACTGGAATATGTCTAAGAAAAAAGTTAAGTCAGGTCCTCTGGACATTAAAAAAATTTGTAGAAACGTTTCGTCTTTCATCTGAAAGACTTCTTCAGTCTGAGGAGCTGTATTCAGCTCAGTCTTATAAATAGAACCTTCTCCTAGTGGATCAACCAGTTTGCTGCTGACAGCCAAAACTAGCTGCTCACATTTAATTTAATCACCAACATGTAATCTGTTGGCTTTCTTACATAAATACTTTTACTAATTAGCTTTTATAATGCTTGTGAATGTTTTTGTAGTGTCCTGTGAGGACTTCTGTTGTGACTTGGCACTGCATAAATAAACATGAAGGCAACAAGTGTTGAGATACTTATATCTTGTACATATTTCTCATATAACCAGACTCACCTCATCACCAGACGAGGAGCACCTCAAAGTGACCGCAGCAGAAGTGAGAGGTAGTCTCAGAAGGATCAACCCTCATAAAGCTACGGGTCCAGACAACATCCCAGGGAAAGTTCTGAAGGAATGTGCGGACCAGCTCTGTGAGGTGCTGGCTGACATCTTCACCACCTCACTTGCACTGGAGTCAGTTCCCACCTGCCTGAAGACCGCCACCATCATCCCAGTCCCAAAAAGCTCCACAGTGACTGGTCTGAATGACTATAGACCGGTGGCCCTCACCCCGATAGTCGCTAAATGTTTTGAGAAACTGGTCATGTCCCACATCAAGACAACCGTCAACATCAACGAGGACCCTCATCAATATGCATACCGTGAGAACCGATCAACAGAGGACGCCATCTCCTCTGTGGTCCACACTGCTCTCACCCACCTGGATCAGAAGGACTCATACGTGCGTCTGCTCTTTGTGGACTTCACATCTGCTTCAACACCATGATCCCCCAAACTCTGATAGACAAACTATCTACACTTGGACTAAGCCCCTCCATTTGTAACTGGGTACTAGACTTCTTAACAAACAGACCACAGTCCGTGAAGATCCACAACTTCTCCTCCTCCACCATAACCCTCAGCACTGGCTCTCCTCAAGGATGTGTGCTGAGCCCTCTTCTGTTCACTCTGCTCACATATGATTGTACAGCCACACATCCAGGCTGTCATATTGTTAAGTTTGCAGATGATACAGCTGTGGTGGGATGCATCACAGATAATGATGAATCCAGCTACAGACAGGAGGTGGAACATCTGGAGAGCTGGTGCAAAGAGAACAACCTTCACATGAATGTGAAGAAGACGAAGGAGATGATTGTGGACTTCAGAAGGAACAAACACACCCACACCCCACTGTATATAGGTGGATCTGCGGTGGAGGTGGTCTCCAGCTACAAGTACCTGGGTGTACACTTGAATGATAACCTCAGCTGGAGCAACAACACCACCAGCCTGATCAAGAAAGGTCATCAGAGACTCTACTTCCTCAGACGGCTGAGACGAGCTGGTCTGAGCAGCCCAGTTCTCACCTCCTTCTACAGGTGTGCAGTGGAGAGCATCCTGTGCTCCAGCATCAACGTGTGGCATGGAGGCTGCACAGTTGCAGAGAGGAAAGCTCTACAGAGAGTGGTGAAGGCTGCACAGAAGATGTTGGAGTCAGTCTCCCCACCATCACAGACATTTACACCTCCAGATGCAGGAAAAGAGCCACCTGCATCATGAAAGACCTCACTCACCCAGCACACTCACTCTTTGCCCCACTCCCCTCAGGACGGAGGTTGAGGAGCATCAAATGTAGAACCACTAGACTGAGGAACAGCTTCTACCCTGAGGCTGTTAGACTCATGAATAAATAAATAATAAGAATAAACACTGCAAAATATCACATCATGCTGATGCTGATCTGTTTCTTGTTGCTGTGTTCATCTGTGACCATCTGCTCATACAGACTCATGTTCGTGCTGCTGTTTATAATGATGTTTTTCCACTACATTAGGGCTTAGTGTATTACTAGTTGATGTTTTTCTTAGTTAATTCTAGATGTTATTACTGTTTTTCTCTTGCATTTGTTGTTGGATGTAACTGGGACCCCTGTGTACATAATCTCGTTTTCATCACATGTACCACATGCGGTGCAAATGACAATAAAGACTCTCTGACTCTGACTCTGAAACGAGCAGAAGAAGCTAAAAGTAGAAACACTTTAGTTAAAAGTAGCTGAATGGCAGCTGAAATCCAACAATAGCAAAACGAGCTTAAAAAAGGTTAAAAAAGCCAAACTGTCAGTAAGAATAGGAAAAACTAGCTAAAACTAAAATAAGAAAAGGCTAACTAAAAGTAGCATAAGAAGACAAACAGCTGAAGCAGATTTCTAAAAAAATTTTTTTTAAGAATTAAAGAGATTTCCATGTATTCTTACAAAATATTTTATTTTATTTATTTATTTATTTTAAAAAAAAATTCAGCTTCAATATTTATTTTATTTATTTATTTATTTGTTCATTTTACATTTTGTAAAGAAAAAAAAACATTTTTACATTTTAATAATCAAATGAAAACGAAAAAAAAAACAACATAAAATGAAAGGAGACAAGGAGAAGAAAAAAATCTTATTTTACCTGCCCCTTATTTCTATAATAATAACAAAAAAAAAAGAAGAAGAAGAAATATTTTCAAAGTCTTAGTGCTCCTGAACAAGTCGAACGTTTTGATTTATGAACGTCTGGAACCAAAACTTAATTTTGAGGACATACAGTATTCAGGTGACAAAACATACAGAAACAAAAAGCAGGAGAACAGCTGACTCAACTACACCGAATTTCAGCTGATTAGCGGTGAAATGATGCAGGTAAAACTATCATCTCCTGCCTTTCACCGGTGGGCA
Organism: Garcialebias charrua; assembly: GCA_038048925.1. Taxonomy (NCBI): domain Eukaryota; kingdom Metazoa; phylum Chordata; class Actinopteri; order Cyprinodontiformes; family Rivulidae; genus Garcialebias; species Garcialebias charrua. The sequence goes on from JBBPBX010019127.1 coordinate 8,471, forward strand.
GCAGGTGAAAATGAAAACGTATCCTGACAGCTGAAGTGAAGTTACGGTTTGTTTCTTTCAGAACAAGAGTTCTCGCAGCGGCACCAGCGTCGTCATCTGAGCCATCCGGCCGCGACCTTTGACCTCTGCTCTGCAAGCCTCACGGGAAACTAAAAGGTCACGTTTAAAGGCAGCGACCTCCTGTTACCTCTTGGATGAATAAAAAGACTTGGATGGATTCATCTGATGCTGCACTCAAAAGACTCAACAGTAACATGAGTTGATTTGTTTTAGTAAAATAAGCAGATCATGACAAAATACAAAAACAAAGCTGTGATAACACTACTTTAGCTGTTGCTGATGCGATTTGTGCCAACCTTCTTTTTTTAAATAATTGTTTATCAGGAATGTTTGTCTGGCTCCAAAACATAAACATCAAAGACTTGTGACCATGGTCATTGTCAGTTAAATGACACACAAATGTTGCAAAAAAGTAGCTAAAACTGCAACAAATATCAATTCCACTCATGTTAAACTACTTCTGTCCACATTTGTGAATATTTTTGTTACCTTTTTGGAACAACCGTAGTGAAAAGATGCTCGTAGGAGACCATTTTATTTTTTAACTCTTATGTAATTTCTGGTGATCGTCTCAAGACCACTAAACTGGTGTGTTGTGGCCCACAGAAGTCCTGTCCCCTGCTTTGAAAACCACTGTTCTGCTCACCGTAGATGGGCTCACAGGTTTATTTATGGGTCAGGAGCTGCTGGAGATGCTTACCTCTTAATGTCTGTAAATAAATGAGCAAAACTTGTAAAACAAAATTCCTCTCAGGACCAAAAAACATTTAAAAAATGAAAAGTGAAGTTTTTTTTTTTTATTCTAAAGAAATTCTTACTGTAAAGTTACTTCCTGGACGTCTTGAATATCGTATGTTTTTATGTTTTTTAGTTAACTTTTATCCATTATAATTTTTTGGATGCAATGAATTTTGCACTTAGAACTTAGTTCTCCTCAACAGAACGAAAAGTGTAAAAAAAAAAAGTGTATAAATACTTTTTGAGTGACAAAGGTGAAGGAAATAAATGTAGAGAACGTTACTGATATTAGTTCCACTGATGAATGAAAATGTGATACAACTCAACTATTCCTCTTTTTAATTTCTGTTTTGTTTTCAGCCTGTACAGTCAGTTTGCATCTATGATTAATAAACTTTTGTAACTTTTAAGAATAATTGTTTTCATTCTTTAATTCTAAACTATTTAAGTTGTCTAAGTTTGTATTCTCGTCATTTAATTTACAGACAGGTTCAAATTTATATACATTCATCTTATAAATCGTATTTTAAATTGAAACGGCAACTGTTGTTGGCGATTATGATTGACTGCAGCTGGTAGTTTCTCTCTCTTTTATTGAACCGGCCAACTCTCATCCATCAGATAAAGGGAAATAAGTTCAGATGTTCAGAAACCACCAAGGTCCAATCCTGCTATGAACTGGAACATCAGTGTCCCTGTCCACAGTGAAGACAGTTTTCCGTCACCATAAACTAAAAGGACAAAGAAAGAAGTAAAACCTCCAGCTTGGATTGAAACCTGGAGCTGTCTACGTGGACAAGACAAAAGTCTTCTGGAGAAAAGACATTTGGAGGAGTCGAGGTGAGACTTGCAGACGAGGGCACTGAACCAACTGCCAGGCATGGTGGTGGTAGCATCATGCTGCAGTACAAAGTTGTTGGAATGAAGAAAGGAGGTGACTATCTCCAAATCTCTTCACCTTAAATCAGCTTGAAGCTTGGACACAGTTGGGTCCAGTAGGACAATAAACATCAGAACTAGTTTCTGACTGGGTAAACCAGGATGATGTTAAGCTTCTGGACGGTTCTTCCCAAAGACGTCGACCTGAGACTGTGGACTGGACTGGACTGTGAGGTCTCAGTTTCTGATGGAGGAAATTTGCAAACTGATGTGTACCGCAAGCCCACCCACACAGACCAGTATTTACAGTTTGACTCCCATCACCCTCTGGAGCACAAGTTAGGAGTCATCAGGACTCTGTATCACAGAGCAGACAGCGTCCCCACTAACTCAGGAGCCAGACAGAAGGAGAAATCACACACAAAACAGGCTCTAGGGAAATGTGGATATCCTAACTGGGCCTTCCTGAAAGCAGAGAAGAAACCCAAACAGGACTCCAGCCAGCCATCAGGTGAAAAGAAGGAACCCAGACCCAGACCAGTGGTCATTCCGTATGTTGCGGGAGTTTCAGAGACATTGAGACGTTTATTCTCTAAACACAACGTCCCAGTGGCTTTTAAACCCCAAAATACATTACGGCAAAGACTGGTTCATCCCAAAGATCCAGTCCCCCGGCACAAACAGAGTAATATTGTGTATGCTGTTCAGTGTCAGGAGGGCTGTGATCAGTCTTATATCGGGGAAACTAAACAGCCACTGGCCAAAAGGATGGCCCAGCACAGAAGATCAACATCATCAGGTCAGGACTCTGTGGTCTACACTCATCTCCAGGCCAGCGGCCACTCTTTCAGGGATGAAGATGTTCACATCCTTGATAGAGGAACGATGGTTTGAGAGAGGAGGTCATCAGCCAACTGGTTGATCCACTGTGAGAAGGTGCTATTTATAAGACTGAGCTGAATACAGCAACTCAGACTGAGGAAGTCTTTCGGACGAAAGACGAAACGTTTCTACATTTTTTTGCTTTTGTTTTATTTTATTCTTTGAATGTCCAGAGGACCAGACTTAGCTTTTTTAGATACATGTTATAGTGTTTTTCTACCTTTAGCTTGAGCCCCTTCTTGTTTGCTCTGGTGATGGACCAACTAACATGGACTATGATGTTTGCAGATGACATTGTGATATGTGATGAGAACAGAGAACAGGTGGAAGAGAACTTGGAGAGGTGGTGGTATGCACTTGAAAAGAGAGGAATGAAAGTCAGCCGTAGTAAGACAGAGTATGTGTGTGAATGAGAGGGAGGCTGGAACGAGGCTACAAGGAGCAGAGGTCAAAGGTGCAGAACTTCAAGTACTGTACTTGGGGTCCACTGTCCAGGAAAATGGGGAATGTGGGAAAGAAGTGAAAAAGAGAGTCCAGGCAGGATGGAGAAAAGTCTCAGGAGTGATTTATGACAACAAGGTGTCGGCAAAGGTCAAAGGAAAAGTTTACAAGACAGTGGTGAGACCAGCTATGTTGTATGGTCTGGAGACAGTGTCATTGACAAAAACACAGGAGAAAAAACTGGAAGTAGCAGAAATTAAGATGTTGAGGTTCTCCTTAGAAGTGACAAGGATGGATAAGATCAGGAATGAGATAATCAGAGGTACAGCACATGTTGAACAACTGGGAGATAAAGTTAAGAGAGGCCAGAGAGGATTTGGACATGTCCAGAGGAGGGACAGTGGGTATATTGGTAGAAGGATGTTAGAAATGCAGCTGCCAGGAAAAAGATAATCAGGAGATGGAGGCAGAGGACATGAAGGTAGTTGGAGTGAGGACAGAGGATAAGGTGGAGGATAACTCGCTGTGTGGCAACTCCTGAAGAGGGAAAAGCTGAAAGAAGCTTGTAGCTGATGTTTTGCTCCTTTAGCTAGACTTGTTTGTAGACCTCAACTCGACTGAAATCTGCTATCATTTCAAACTGGTGGTTCCAAACCCTGGTCCTCGAGGAACTTTCTTGCATGTTTTAGTTGTTTCCCACCTCCAACACACCTGATTCAGTGAGTTAATTACTTCCTCACGTTCTGCAGAAGCCTGTTAATCACCCATTCATTCCAATCATGTGTGTCAATGCTGGGAAACTGATAAAACATGCAGGATGGTGTTCCTCAAGGAACAGGTTTGGGAACCTTTGCTTTAAACAAAAAGTTGTCTTAACACAAACCGCTAAAACAACAAACTTCTTAGTTGTTTTATTAAATTAAAAGTATGCTTCAACATCTTTTTGTGTCTCTGAACCCGGTGGTCCAGCTCAACAAGTTATTTATTTTTTTCGTCAAAACTGCGACTGTGCGGCGCGCTCCGATGACGTCACGCAGAGAGGAGGTGCAGCTTTGCCACGTCGGTTCTGAGTGCGGCGCGTTTACACTGTTGCTCCTCCGGACCTGGACTCAAAGCCCCGAGCTCACGGGGAGCGGGTCTGCGGGGGTCACCGGTACCGGTGTGACCCGTTCCCGCGACGGTACCGAGCCGAAGCTGGAGCTCGGTGCTGTTCGGACCAACTGACTGATGCATCCTCGTTCGGTTCGGCTCTGCCCCCGCGCATGTTGTCGGTGTCGTGTGAGTGCACTTTGCTTTTTAAACTCCACATCTGGTTTGTTGAACGGTTCCGTGCGGCGGTGGTTCTGGTTCTGTGCGGCCTTTTGTGAAGTTTCTCCCCTGGTGTCATGGTTCCCACAAGCAGCAGCTCGCCCTGGAGTCTATAAAACCCAGCTGCATGCGCACAGAACAAATGCTCCACAAGGACCAGAAGGTCCGGTTCGGTTCGGTTCGATTCGTAGATGACCTGCTCTGCGGCGCATAGTTCCTGTTTGCCGTTTTGCAGCTGCAGGCATGTAGGTTTGTGGCGCGTGCGTGTGAACGTCTGTTTCCTGTTTGCAGCTGAAACTTCAGCTCCTCGTCTACGTTTCATCAAACCCTGAAAGATTAAACTTAAACCAGTTCCGTTTGGGTTTTGACCGGTGTTCATCGAGGTTAATCACGGGACGGGTCGATACCGATAATTAATCAACAAATCAATACCGACAATCGGCTAAGCTATATTTATCGTCGGATTGATATCAATGGAGGTGTGTTGAGTTCATGCAGGTCGCATGGCTGTGCAGAAAATGAATTTATCGTGAACTTTTCTATTTTTCTGAGCAATTTTCATGACAATCTGCCGACCCGAACGTGGGTTTTCAAGCCCTAGAATCGGAATGATCAGATCCAGTCGTTGGGAGAAATTAAAATATACCACTTTCGTATTTCTCAACTAACAAAATCTGTATTATTTTTGTCAATAGAATAAGAACATCTGACAAATCTATCGGCATGCAGAATATTATCGATCTGCTGATTATCAGCAGGTGATTCTGCATGCCGATACAGATTTTTGCCAGACTGATATTAATTGGTTAACTCTGCAGATATTACTCTGCAGACTGATTTAAACCAATTTTAATGGGCAGGCAGACCAAAGTAATAAGATAATTAATGTACAGTTTTTTTTAAAAAAAGTCTGATTTAGACTAATTAAAAAAATTGTCATATTGATATAGGACATTATTAACTGACAGGTCAGTGACAGTGTGAGAGGACTGAAGAGAGGAGACAGGAATATAAGGAGATGGGACATAGAGCAAAGAGGGAAATTGCTAAGGCAAAGCAGAGAGCGTACAATGAGTTGTATGGGAGACTGGACACTAAAGAGGGCGAGAAGGACTTGTACCGATTGGCAAGACAGAGGGATCAGGCTGGAAAGGATGTGCAGCAGGTTAGGCTTATTAAAGATGGGAATGTTCTAACAAGTGAGGAGAGTGTGATGGGAAGATGGAAGGATTACTTTGAGGAGCTAATGAATGAAGAGAATGAAAGAGAAAGAAGAGTGGAGGTCATAGAAACTGTGGACCAGGAAGTGGGAAAGATTAGTGAGGGTGAAGTCTGGAAAGCTCTGAAAAGAATGAAGAAGGGGAAGGCAGTAGGACCTGATGACATACCAGTGGAGGTTTGGAAATGTCTTGGAGAGGTGGCAGTGAGGTTTTTGACTCAAATATTTAATGGAATATTTGAGGGTGAGAAAATGCCTGAAGAATGGAGAAGAAGTGTGCTGGTTCCCATTTTTAAGAACAAGGGTGATGTACAGAGTTGTAGCAACTACAGGGGAATTAAGTTGATGAGCCACACGATGAAGATCTGGGAGAGAGTTGTGGAAGCAAGACTTAGACAAGAGGTGACTATCTGTGAGCAGCAGTATGGTTTCATGCCAAGAAAGAGCACCACAGATGCCATCTTTGCTTTGAGGATGTTGATAGAGAAGTACAGAGAGGGTCAGAAAGAACTCCATTGTGTGTTTGTGGATTTAGAAAAAGCATATGACAGGGTGCCAAGAGAGGAGGTGTGGTATTGCATGAGGAAATCTGGAGTGGCAGAAAAGTATGTTAGACTGGTACAGGACATGTATGAAGACAGCAGGACAGTGGTGAGATGTGCTGTAGGAGTGACAGATAGCTTCAAGGTGGAGGTGGGAGTGCATCAAGGATCGGCTCTGAGCCCCTTCTTGTTTGCTCTGGTGATGGACCGACTAACAGATGAGGTCAGGCAGGAATCCCCATGGACTATGATGTTTGCAGATGACATTGTGATATGTGGTGAGAACAGGGAACAAGTGGAAGAGAACTTGGAGAGGTGGAGGTATGCACTTGAAAGAAGAGGAATGAAAGTCAGCCGTAGTAAGACAGAGTACATGTGTGTGAATGAGAGGGAGGCCAGTGGAACAGTGAGGCTACAAGGAGCAGAGGTCACAAAGGTGCAGGACTTCAAGTACTTGGGGTCCACTGTCCAGGAAAATGGGGAATGTGGTAAAGAGGTGAAAAAGAGAGTCCAGGCAGGATGGAGTGGATGGAGAAAAGTTTCAGGAGTGATTTGTGACAAAAAGGTGTCAGCAAAGGTCAAAGGAAAAGTTTACAAGACAGTGGTGAGACCAGCTATGTTGTATGGTCTGGAGACAGTGTCATTGACAAAAAGACAGGAGAAAGAACTGGAAGTGCAGAAATGAAGATGCTGAGGTTCTCCTTAGGAGTGACAAGGATGGATAAGATCAGGAATGAGATAATCAGAGGTACAGCACATGTTGAACAACTGGGAGATAAAGTTAGGGAGGCCAGACTGAGATGGTTTGGACATGTCCAGAGGAGGGACAGTGGGTATATTGGTAGAAGGATGTTAGAAATGCAGCTGCCAGGAAAAAGACACAGAGGAAGGCCAAAGAGGAGATATATGGATGCAGTTAGAGAGGACATGAAGGTAGTTGGAGTGAGGACAGAGGATGCAGAGGACAGAGTGAGATGGAGGAGGAGGACTCGCTGTAGCGACCCCTGAAAAGGGAAAAGCCAAAAGAAGAAGAAGATTAACCGACAGGTCAAGACAGATAAATTAAAAAAAATCTGCAGATATAAATGGCTACAAGTCAAATGATTAATATTACAGTAATTGGCAGACTGTCTTTAATAATCACCAGTGACCAGACCCATTTTAACTTTAAGATGGAGTTTAATGCTTCCTGGAATATCTTACAAAAATATCTGAAGCTCTCGACCTTGACTTCTCTAAATGGTTTTAAGAATCTGTTGGAATCCTGGCAAAAACCAATGCAGACATGTTCCTGTTTTTGATTTTCTACATTTGCCTTATAATCTGTCTGTTTTGCTACTTTGACATCTTTGTTTTAACTTGTTATTTAATCTGTATTTCTCTCTTATGTTTGTCTATTGTTGATTGTTCAAGGAAAATCTACTGTTGCTGTTGTCATCATTCTTTGTTTGTAGCCAGGTCTCTCTTGTAAATGAGTCCTCGAGGCTCAATGGGATTAACCTGCCTAAATAAAGGTTGAATGAATAATTATCCGATATTGATCACATGAATAAGTCTGTACATGCCTCATAAAATACTTTTTATCTTCTTTTGGCTTTTCCCTTTTCGGGGGTTGCATCAATGAGTTTTCCTCCTCCACCTCACTGCTGCCAGTGTTGGTTTGTTTAAGCAAGAATTTATTAACTTTAAATGTTTTAAGTTGTTCTAAGGATTGTTAAATATTTTTATTCAAGTTAGGCAATTATTGATAAACACTGGTAAATGTGAATACCAATTGATTAAAAATAATGCTCATATCAGAGGAGAGAGGAGCCATCTTTGTGAAGAGAACTCGTCCATCGTTAAACAGGGGCAGGGGTTCAACTATCATGCTGTTCAAGTGTCGCTCAGGCCCTGTGAATAGCAAGCAGCCATCAGGGCACTAATGACCAATTGTTAGGGCTAGGCCTGTCGCAATATACAGTAAATCAATTAATCTCATGATAAATGAAAATTATCTACCTCATTTTCATTTATTGGCTTTATCCTTTCTTTGTGTCTCTCTCTTTCTAGTGAAGACACTGGATGACAAAAGGCTCAACTCCGGTGCTTTTCACTGACCCATCCCTTTCTCTTTTCTCTTTAAAATCCATTTTAACCGTCCAAAATCATGTTTTTGGTTCATTAAAAGCAGCTAAGCTAACAGGCTGACCTGGGAAGGGGGGGGGAGAGACCTCCGGCTTGTCAAAGCTCCAAAATTCATGGTTGAAACGTGCCTTCGTGTAAAAAGTTGTTTTTCTCTGCACAAAGAAGCTGAGAACTTTTTGTAACAGAAATATAAACCCGTTCACCTGTTCAGTCCCCTGAAAATGTACTTTGTTTACTTGTCACCCTTCAGGTGGAACGTTACATTTATGCTCCTATCGACCCTTTGTCCTGTCCTGCAGTGGCCTTGCAGTGCATGGTGGCTGTCTGAGGAGAACGCTAACTGGCGACCATGCCAGGAGGTCGCAGGGGTCCCAGCAGACAGCAGCTAAGTCGCTCCTCTCTGCCTTCCCTGCAGACTCTGGTTGGAGGCAGCGTCAGCAATGGAACGGGGCTCCGGAACAGGTACTGTGTTCCAGGACTTGGTTTCCAGTGGACAAAGATGTAAAGCCCGGGTCGTGTCCGCACGGTGTCAGCTGTAATGTCAAATAAACCAAACAGTAAAGTTTTAATCATGATTTTTACAAATAAAGAACACTGTCGTTTTGTTCCGTGAACGAACAGGGCGTCACAAAATATATACGTCTTTTAAAATAGGAGTGTTTTAGTAACTGCAAGTTTCAGACAGACACAATTATAAAGGCTCCATGTTGAACATTAAAGGGTTTGCCAAAATAAAATAAATTAATAAAACTCCTGGTATGTAGAGTGTCGAAAGACGAACGTTTTACAGTATAATCTCCGTAGACTTTCTCTTTTTCCGCCCGTAAGTTCTGATCTGCCCAATAGGATGACACTTCAAGCACAGACAGAGCCACGTACACTTTTCATCACCCCAGCTCCAAGGTCAAGGTCTCAAATCAAGGTCAAAGCTAAAGTCTTTGCTGTAGACCTGTATTGTTTGATAAAAGTTTGTTGACGGGCCTTTAATGTGCCGTATGTTGTATTTTTGTTATAATCTGTTACACAAAAGTTTAATAAGCTCACAGCGCACATCAAGTTGATATTTCAGCTCTTGACCAACGTGCTGCAGCACGTCTTGAATTTTTTTCTTTCTTTTTTTTGTCCAAATCTTCTTGGTCGGTGCATTTTTCTTGATTTTTCTCTACAACGCACTTTGAACACGTCTGTTTGACTGTGTTCGAATCTATTCCAACACAAAACGCCTTTTCATTTCTAATAAACGTCATTCTTCACCCTGAAAAAAACAGAAGTAAACATTAAGCTTTGACTTTTTTAGAGAGATAATTTGAGCAAGACTTGGCTGTTATAAGGCAACAAAAACCCTGTTTCATGGTAATTATTGGTATTTTTATTTATTTATTATTATTTAAACGTGCAGAAAAATGTGACTTTCACCCGCTTCAGTCTAATCCTGATCTTTAGCTTGACCTCAGATTTTAAACGGACTCTGGGGACATTTGCATTGAATTTAGCGAACAGAAAACTGTTGTACACAGTAAATATAATCTTATTTGAACATTAATGTATTAAAGACTAAATGATGTGGTTTCTACAGACTGTTGACATCAGTAATGTTCAGTAAACTGCTTCAGTGGTTCGAACCAACCTGTTCTAAAATGTACATTTTACATGTTCATGCTAACAAAACTGAGGTCATTTTTTGTATTTTTCGTGAGTTCTTCTAGTCAGAGTAAAAGAGGTGAAGTATTTTGTGATGAACCTCCTCTAGTCCGGGTTTGAGTGTTGTCGTGTGCCATTTTCCTGCAGGAGCAGTAACTCTGTGGGTCTGTCCGCCCCGCCGCTCTCTGCTCTCATCACCCCGGAGCCGGTCCGTCACTCCAGGATCCCCGAGCTGCCGTCGGACTGCAGCATGCTGTTCGAGTTCCTGCTCTTTCTTTATCTGTTGGTCGCCTTGTTCGTCCAGTACATCAACATCTACAGGACGGTGTGGTGGTATCCGTACAGCCACCCGGCTGCCTCTACCTCGCTGGTACGAACACATGCCTGCTCAGTTTTCATTCTTTAAACGGTGAATAAGAAATAGCTCATGCTTCGTTTCCCACAGGTGCTCATTGATCATTTAGTTAAAACGGGATGTATTAAACGTTGAATTCTTGCAGTGATTTGTTGACTTTGAAGCTGAGAAAATTACGTTTTGAACCTCTTGTTGTCATTAATCCATTTGAGTTGAGAGGAAAAGAGTCCATCAAATAAGGTGGATGTGAATGGGACCGGACCGTTAAGAGACCAAAAAGTGGACCAAGACATCTTATTATCTTATTGAAGAAATTTGGCATAATTAACATAATATAAGCTTATTTTCTTACATAACTGACTGTATTCTTTTGAACTTGGCACAGCCGAAGTGAAACAGGAAGTGACATCAGCTAGGAACTCTTTAAAATGGGGGAAGTTCCTGGTTTTGTATTTATTGAATTATTATATGAACTCCGACTCTTCTTCGTCTCTGATTGGGACTCAAAATGATCTAAAGAAGCGTTGGGTTCTTTTCTGCTGCTGTAGAAAAACATTGTTTGCATGCACGTGTTCCCCACTTCCTGTTATAAAGACAGAATCATGTGGAGGCAGAATAGGCCTGCTTAAAAATAAATAAATAAAAATAAAACGTGATAAAAACTAGTAAAATCAATAATAATTTCAACCAAGATCAAAGATAAAATTATGTGGAGGCAGAATAGGCTTGCTTAAAAAGAAGTCTTTAAGCCGTTTTTGAAGTCAACCAGTGACTGTGGAGCTCTCAGGTCGTCAGGGAGGGAGTTCCATAGGTGGGGGGCAGCCACACAAGCCGTTTTCGCATTGGCCAGCCCTCCCCAGCTCTCCCAGCTTCTAACCCGGGTTCGGCGTGTTCGCATTTACCTTTTCCGCCCGTGATCCACCCTTGTTCTGGAACCATCTTCACCGTGGTTCTATCGGGCCCAGCCCAACGCACCCAGTTTGACGTCATGTACTGCTCACATTTGATTCGTTGTTTGCAGCAGGGGCGGGACTCATTCAAACAACCTCAGCGCGAGGGTTGAATTTCATTCAAATTTAACTACAGAAACCCCTAAAACAATTGTTAGCTGAATTAGTTTTTCTGAGTTAAATTTTTGTTAATAACTGATCACAAATCAGCTTATGTTACAACGTAAATAACAACGAAGCGCGCACCCATTTCCGCCTTTCAGCGCGACTTGAATGTCATTAAAATATAACTAATATTGTCTAACTGTTGCGCGCAGCCAGGGTTTTAAAATATAACTAATAATCTCTAACTTCTACGTGCAGCTAAAATGTTAAGAGGAGTGATTCCTATATGGGTAAGGTGGACACCTGAAAATCCAGTCCGCCACAATAGCTCAAAGCGTTAGAGCACTGCTGTTTTGACCAGGAGAAGCGGGTTCGCTTCCCGCCTGGGACAAAGTTATTTTACTTTTTTCTTTTTAATTCACATTTTCTTTTAAATAAAAAGGAGTCTGTTTGGTTAACAAACTCCTTTTTATTTACTCCAATAAAAAAATAAAAAATTTATAACGCACTTTTCATTAGTGAAAATCTCAAAGTGCTACACATATATTGAATGCTACACACATTCATAAACCGGTAGCGGCAGACTACCATGCAAGGTGCTTTCCAGTCCTACCGGGAGCAGCTCAGGGTTAAGTGTCTTGCCCAAGGACACAACGACACATGGTGCGGGTCCCGGGAGTCGAACCGCCAACTTTCCGTTCGGGAGACGACTGCCATTACCACTACACCACGGCCGCCCCATGACATTCAAGTCGCGCTGAAAGGCGGAAATGGGTGCGCGCTTCGTTGTTATTTACGTTGTAACATAAGCTGATTTGTGATCAGTTATTAACAAAAATTAAACTCAGAAACACTAATATATATATATCCAGCTAACAATTTTTTTTTAGCGGAGTCTCCTCTCTTAAAACACGAACACTCCACCCACGTGAAGAGAGCACCCCACCCACTTCCAGAGAACTGCCCACCCACTTCAAGGCGGCTCTGCGGCAAATGCGTAATGAACGCGGGTGGCCCAGAGCCACCCAGGGGCGGCCCGGGGCATTGAGGGCTGGCCAATGCGAAAACGGCTACAGAATGCCCAGTCTCCCATGGTCCTTAATTTGGTTCGTGGAATGTGAAGTAGATTACTGTTCTGTGATCGTAGAGACCGGGTGGATGAATATGGTGCAAGAATGTCCTTTAGATAGTCAGGGGAAGTTCCGTGTAAGCATTGGTGTGTAATGAGCAATTTTGTACTGAATTCTGTAGGTGACGGGAAGCCAATGGAGGTATGGAGAATGTAGGCATGTAACGATTGTAATGGGTTTACCGAACCGTTTCGGTACGTCACGTTCGGTTCGGTCCATCTGCGTACCGTTGCGGTTATTTTTTCCACTCATTGAACGTTAATATATGCACCGCGGAACAAAATTTCCTGGCCGCGTTTCCGCACGGAGCTATTATCGCGAAGCACGCGCAGCTCGCGCTGCCTTTAGCCGTTAGCTTCTCACTGCGGTCTCCTGTTTGGGACTGTTTCTTGTTAAAAGACGAGCGGCGCGCACATTCAGCGCTGTGTGTGTGGACTGTTGTTTCATGAAGAGACTGGCTCTCTCTCTCTTGGCACGTCTCACGTGAACGCGCTTGAAACGACGTCATCGGAATGTGAACACCGCAGTGAAGAACGAGCAGCTTGCCGCTAACAACAGCTGCACGCCTGCATTTAAACTACTTTTGTCAGGTAAATCATATCAGTCCAGAGCAATAACACAAACTGTGAGTTTTTAAATATCTGAGTCGAAGTCTGAGTGTTGTTATTATGCGCAGGCTTTAAAGTTATTGATCCTCACTACGAACCCCCATCACTCAAAAAGTGCAGAACTTTATGAAAAAACAAAAACTGATGTCAACAAGCCCTGGAGCAAAGCCCTGCCCTGATGATGAGTGAGAGATTCAACCGTTCAAAAAGAGGTATTCTTTTATTATTATTATTATTATCTGTGGAATGTTCTGGAGAGTGATGTGAAAAATGCAAAATCAATGTATACATTTAAGAAAAAGGTCAAAAAGGACTTGCTCAAAAACTATATATGATGTAGCTTAGTGTGTTTGTGTATTACAGTTAGAAAAATTAAGTAGTTATTCATTTTGTGATGTAGTTTGAAGGTTATCATTGTTTGAACAAACTGTGAAATAAGGGGCAGATATAATAAGATTTCATCTTCTTTCTGCTCATTTCATTTTATCCTACTTGTATTCTTGTATCTGATGAAACTGTTTTGTATTGTTCTTTTAAAATGAATGAATAAACATCAAATCAAATCAAAATTATCTAAATAATCTTTTTTATTCAAAATCATAATCTTATTAACTTTTTTTTTTAAATTGTGTTTTATTTCCAGTCTGGGACAGACATCCACCAGAGATCACCTGCAGCTAAGAAGTGTGTGATGACTGAACTGAACTCTGAACTTTTCCAGCACCTGTCCCACCAAGAAGAAGTTGTGAGTACAGTAATGAGGACAAATACAGCCACACTGATGCTACTGGACAAAAACTTGATTAGTTAGATTGTAAACAGTCTGTTGCTGCTTATTGTTCTGACTGTTATTGTATTTATTAAGATTTTTTATTATTGTTAAAATAGTTTTATTGTAGAGTGCTGTTTATTTAAAATATCATCCAAATGGGTCACTTTTATTTATTACTACCGGTACAATACTGTACAGTACAAACGTATTTTTGGCATATTTTCAAAAGAAACATTTTGTAAGTCTTTATTTTGTCCTTTTTTTTGTACCGAAAATAAACCGAACCGAGCCCTCCTTGTAGTTGAACCGAACCGAAATGTGATTTTAGCGTACCGTTACACCCCTAGGAGAATGGGTGTAATATATGCTGCGTTCCAGTTGTCCTCGGAGGTCGTAATTACGAGCTTCCGAGCAGTAAAAATCAACTGGAACGCCCCCTCAGGTCGTAATTACAACTCGTGGACTCGGTCTCGCCACACCGTACCCGAGTTCGCCGAGATCATCGTTTCAAAATGGCTGCTCCTCGCATCAACAGTGAGTGAAAGAGTTACTTTTTACTCTTTTTCGCTGTTCTTTGTGGTTTACTCAGCCGTAACTTCACATTAACACATTCAGGCACTGTAGTTCTTTACAGTAATGATAATGATATGTTTAAACAGCCGCTGTGCGTCGACAACGGCTCGCTAAACGGCTGTGAGGCGGCATTGTTGTTGTTTAGCACAGTACTCGTTTTAGCTGTTCAGCGTTCATTGTTTATCATTAACTCAGTAACACATGTCGTACTTTACAGTGATTATTATACAATAAGTCGCCTAATAATTAGAGGGTGTTTCTAAGCGGTTTGTGTTTTCTAAAGAACGTGATTGTTGTCGTGTTGATGATGTAGCTGCGTCGGAGACCTGCAACCTCGTTGTTCTTTGTTCACCTTTACATGTGTTTTTAGCTAGTAAACTAATGTTTTGCACCATAAACTGTTTTTAAAAGGTCTATCAAGATTTATCTTGGCTTGTCAGGGTGGGAATCCAGTTTAACAGAATCAATTATTTTGTTTAAAAAAAAATGCAAAACTTGAAACCCAAACCATCCTTTCAATCCACAGCTGTGTGTGTCTGTGTTGGAGGTGTGTGTGTGAGAGAGAGTGAAAATCGACCTTATTTATAATAAGTATTGTGGGTTAGTTTTGTGAGTTACTGCTATGATGTGATTTGTTGTTAACTATGTGTATATTTCTTTGCAGTTTATGTCAACATGAAGATGAACATGTTCCTGGACCCGAGCAGACAAACCTGTTTCCCTGGTCCCTAATTGTTCCAGAGGAATGGTGACTCCTTGACATATTTTATTGATGAAAATTGAACTGTACAAGTCCAGTTACTGCAACTCAACGACTCTACAGCAGGTTACCTGTGCCTTGTTGTCATACGTTATTAAAAACAATTTGAAATAACAAATGCACAAATTCTTGTCTTGCTTCACAATAAGTGTGGTTTTTCAGTAGAATAAAGGAAAGCAGGTAATGAAAAGAAACTACTTAGAATGAAAGTAAATTCAGTGTAAAAGAGGAACACCTCTGGTATTCAAACACGACAATTTGTCATGATGCACTGCAGTTTTTCATCAATATTTTTGGAAACCGATGTACTTGCAGAGAAACTAGTGCTCTCATGTTCTCATCGGGCAGAGTTTTAAAATTACTACATAGAAATGCTTTATTTAAGCACTGACTTTTAAGCAGGTGTTATTGTTGTGGGAAACTAAGTTTTGCAGCTGGTTTTTGAAGCTGTAAAATGTGTTTACCTATACCAGCTTATGTTTTTGGCGTGGTTTATCCACACAGATATAAATGACAGCGAGAGAGTGGCATGTCAGATAAACACATTTAATCAAAACAGCACTATAACAACACTAGAACATTTTTTGACAAGCTAATACAAGTACAGCATCCACACATCACAGTAGTCATTTTCATCCTGCCTTGGACAGCCGTTTGGGTGATCCACTGGTGAAGCCCCAATGCAGAGGTTATGCAGAAGGCAGGCTGCCATGATGACAATCATCACCACAGCATCAATTCGTTAGGCCAGGGGATGAAGGTGTGTCCCATTGTGCAAAATGGCCTTCAGTACTTCCATGATGATCCTGTGTGCTGAGGACTGCGAGACATCAAATTTGTCAGACATCTCCCTGAAGCTGTTCTGGTTGGCCATGTACCACAGGAACATCAGGACCTTCTTTTCTACAGGGACTGGTGCTGCACCTTGACAGTGCTCCTTCCTCCTGCAGCTGCATCATTACAGATGTGAACTGGGTCTTGTTGACTCTGAAATGACGCACAAACGTGTTGTCATCCATGTTCAGCATCACCTCCCATAGTCTTCATGATTATTCCATGTGTCCGTAGGTTTGTGTGTATCAGCAGCATCCTAAAATACAAAGAAATTAAATTGTTTTGTTACTATGGACCATATGAGTCTGAAATAAAGTTTTGATTGATTGAAGTTTAATAACAATTTTAACAATAAACCGTAAAAACGTCTGCTAATGGATTGAGGTAGTAAAAAGAAAAGAAAAACAATGTTCAGCACTTTCTGACTTTATTTATCTAATGATAACTTCTGTACTGCTGCTATAATCCTAAAAGAGATCGAATTAAAACTATAAAGTAGATGTAAGAGCCTCAAGACCATAATTAACAAAAATAAGCTTATTTATAAATAAATAAAAACTACTGGTTAAAACAACATACCTGGTTAACATTTCAAGAGCCTCAGAATTGCTTTTCAACTTCGCTGCTGGTCTGGAAACCTTTTTATAATCCAACAAAGCAAGAACAACAACAGTTTTGTAGCGGGCGTCCATCTTGTTTTCGTCATCGTGCCGACAAGCTAACTGGAACGCATTTAACTCGGTGATGACGTCATTCCAGGTTGATAATTTCGACCTCCGAGGCAACTGGAACGCAGCATATGTTCAAATTTACGAGCTCTCAACAAAATCCTTGCTGCACTGTTTTGAATGTATTGAAGCTTCTGAAGATTTTTGCCAGGGATTCCAATAAACAGGGAGTTGCAGTAGTCGAGCCTGGAGGAGACAAAGGCATGGACGAGTTTCTCAGCATCAGGAAAAGTCAGAGATGGGCGAAGTCTGGAGATGTTTCGAAGATGGAAGAAGCAGGTTTTAAACAGATGCTTAATGTGATTTTCAAATGTAAGATGAGAGTCCATTTTTATTCCAAGATTTGTAACAGAGGTGGAGAGGGGGATGTCTTGACCAGAGAAGGAGATTGTTGTTAAAGTTGATGTTTGTATCTGGTGAGGGGTGCCAATCATTATGGCCTCAGTCTTGGAGCAGTTTAATTGAAGAAAGTTCTGATTCATCCATGCCCTTATTTCCTCCAGGCAGGTAGAGAGGGCAGTGAGTGAAGATGGAGATGGGGATGATGAGGATGCTCCAGTCCTGATGTAAAGCTGTGTATCGTCGGCATAGCAGTGAAAAGAAATGTTGAACTGATTAATAATTTGACCTAAAGGCAGCATGTAAAGGGAAAACAGCAGGGGCCCCAGAACTGACCCTTGAGGGACACCACAGGAGACACCGACTGTCTGGGAAGTGGCATTGCCAAGACTAACACATTCCAGCCTATGGAGAGGAAAGATTTGAACCAGTCCAGGACAGTGTCACAGAGACCGACCTCCACATGAAGACGGTGGAGGAGGATACTATGGTCCACAGTGTCGAAAGCTGCAGTGAGGTCAAGGAGGACAAGGATGGAGGGAGAACCAGTGTCAGCAGCCATGAGGACATCATTGGTAACTCTCAGCAATGCAGTCTCAGTACTGTGAGCTGCTCTGAATCCAGACTGGAACTTCTCATACAGAGAGTGTTGCTGTAGGTGGTCCTGCAGCTGAGCAGCAACTGCTTTTTCCAGCACTTTAGACAGAAATGGGAGGTGGGAAATTGGGCGGTAATTAGAAAAAATGTCGGGATCCAAATTAGATTTTTTCAGAAGAGGCCTAATGATGGCAGTTTTTAGAGGCAGTGGAACATGACCAGATAATAGAGACTTATTTATTATTTGTGTGATTAATGGGCTAATTGCAGAGTGATTGGATTATGAGAGACGAAGGGAAAGGATCCAGGGCGCAGGATGAAGGCTTCATTTTCTTGATGATGGACTCCACCTCACTCTGAACAACTTCATCAAAGCTGCTCAGGGACCCAGGATGCAGATGGGTATGGTAAACGAAGATCAGGGAGGTTGTGGAGCTGAGATCTGATAGTGTCAACTTTGTTTTTAAATGATGAAAGGAACAGGTTGCATTTTTGAACAGATTCCTCAGGAGTTTGTTTAATGGGATTAAGCAGATGAGTTATTGTGGAGAAGAGCTGTTTAGAGTTTCCAGGGCAGGTGATGATGTTGGAATAATATTTGGAGCGTGCTTCTTTAAGAGAATAGGCGTATGCTTTCTGATGTTCTTTGTATGCCTGCTTATGTACAGAGAGACCAGATGATTTTACACGTCTCTCAATAGCACGGCCAGTTGCCTTCATCTTGCGCAGCTCATCAGTATTGTCCTGTTGGAGCTCTGACAGATGGTGTTCCTACATGTTAAATTAAATCCACAATGCTCAGATAAACTACATTAGCTTGTACTGTTAACATAAACAAATGCCGATTCTCGTCTGCACCAGAAGTCGCGCCCATAATTCACGCAAGGAAGCATGGGGGCTAGTAATAAGGTGGCTACATGATGTGCTAATCTAAAGGTTTAAAACTTTATGTAATAAAGGGGTAAAATTCCTTGAACAAAAGCGTATCACCTGCTTGCCTTCCATGGTAAAGTTTTCAACTAAGATCTTCTCATGCTGATAAACGACAAAGGTGTAACAGTTTGCTTTAAACCTTGGAAATACCAACATGAACTATCTTGTGTGACATAACGAGATGATCAGAGTTTAAGCTGTGAACAACTCTTAACGAAAGTTACGACTGTAACTACGGTTCTATGAATCCCAGATGACCGCCGAGGCGGTGCTTAAAGCACTGAATGATCATTCTTGTGCATACGCAGGTTGAGTATTTATGCCAAAATAGTCACGTGTGACCCCCGGAACACTGGTGAGTCTATATAAGCACGTGACAACGGTAGCCCAGTCCCTTAATCTTCTCGCAAAATGTGGTGATTCCGAGGGACCGAGCGCACTGGCGGTCATCCGGGATTCATAGAACCATAGTTACAGTCGTAACTTTCGTTCTATTTCATCCCTACTGACCGCCAGAGGCGGTGCTTAAAGCACTGGATGATGATTGCCAACAGAGTCCTGAAGAATCACACCCACAAGAAGAAACAACATTTAAGTATGCCCACCTTACTGAGATGAAGATGGGTGCTGCAAAAGGATCCCCTCCAACGGGTGAAAGGCAGCCAGGTTTACCCTGTAGAACCTAGCAAAGGTATTTGGGGATGACCAGAAGGCTGTTGCACATATAGTCACCAGAGTGACCCCATTCATAACGGCCCATGACACGCCAACTCTCCAGGTGGAATGGCATCGTCCCCCTACAGGTGGCTGGTGGTTCTGCAGAGTGTACGCCTGTTCCACCACGTCCACAATCCAGCGTGCAAGGCGCCGCTGTGACAGGGCCTGTCCTTTGCGAGGCCCTGCATAGCAAATAAGCATATTACCAGACTGCCGCAGAGAAGCCGTCCGTCTGATGTACGCTTCCAGTGCCCGAACAGGGCAGAGAGGCTCGTCAGCACCATCTGCATTGAAACGAGCAAGCTGGAGAGGCAGAGAGTGGGTCATAGACGAGGCCACCTTAGGGAGGAACGCTGCGTTAGGCCAGAGTGTAACACCCAAACCAGCCAGGTTCCAACGGCAACAGCACTCGTGAACGGAGAGCGCATGTAGTTCACCCACTCCTTTGACCGAAGCCATGGCCAGGAGAAACTCTGTCTTCTTAGACAAGCACTCAAGGCTCACCTCCGCCAAGGGCACAAACGGAGCAGACCGTAGGGAAGCGAGGACCAGAGAGAGGTCCCACACAGGCACGACGAGGTGTGTGTGTGTGTGTGTGGGGGGGGGGGGGTACAGACATTGGGCGCCTCTCAGAAACAAGGACACATCCTTGTTACGACCTACTGTCTCCCCACCTACCACCGTATGCCAGCAAGAGATGGTAGCAACATAAACTTTAAGAGTAGATGGAGACCGGCCATGAGAAAGTAGCACCTGAAGGAAAGTAAGAATAACAGAAAGAGGACAGTGTACAGGGTCCTCCTGTCTGGCACGACACCAACTGCTGAAAATCTTCAACTTATGTGTGTACACCAGTCGTGTGGAAGGGGCCCTGCCATTATTCATTGTATGTGCAACCTCCCCGTCATACTCTGAGATGCCCTGTAGCGACCAAGCCCAGAACTGGAGGCGACTGGGATCGGGATGCAGGATCTGACCCCCCAACTGTGACAGGAAGTCCTTCCTGTGGGGTAGAGGCATTGGAGAGCTACAAAAGAGCCTGTGCAGCAGCGGAAACCAAGTTCTCCCGGGCAAGAGGGGAGCCACTAGGGAGACTTGATGCCCCTCTTGAAGGACTCTCAGGAGTGTTGGGCCTATCAGGGGAAGCGGCGGAAAAGCATACAGCAGCATCCTGGGCCAGTCATGTGCCAGTGCGTCCTGACCCAGGGGACTATCACTGCCTGCCGGAGAGAACCAAAGTGGGCAGTGTGTTGTCTCTTGAGATACAAACAGGTCCACAGCTGCCTTGCTGTACGTCTCCAATATTACCCTCATCACCTCAGGATGGAGCCTTCACTCCCTAGGTGGTGGGCGTCCCCAAGACAAAAAATCAGCCAGCCCATTCCGCACTCCTGGAATGTGGGCTGCCCTCAGGCTAGCAAAGAGGGGGGCTGCCCAAAGTAAGAGCTTCTGGGTCAGCAGCAGCAATGTCAGCAACAGTGTTCCCCCTTGATGGTTGATATGAAAAACCACTGAAGTATTGTCGGACCGCACCAGGACATGCTTCCCGCGCAGGCCTGGGAGAAAGTGTTTTAGTGCCAGCCGTACAGCATCCAGCTCCAAGGCATTGATGTGTTTCACCTTTTGCCGTGGAGACCATGTTCCTTGGGCAATCTGTTGCCACGATGCCCCCCATCCTGTGGTGGATGCATCAGTACAAACAACCTCCCTCTAAGACGGCAGAGAGCCCAGCTGGACCCCCTTCACCATAAACACTGCATCTCGCCACTGAGCCAGTGATGCGAGGCATTGAGGGGACACCAGCAACCTCCTGCGTCGGTGTACTGCACGAGTCGGATCCAGCCGCAGGCTGCTGAGCCACATCTGTAGGGGGCGCAAAGACAACAGCCCCAGAGGTACCACCGTAGAGGCAGCAGTCAGCTTGCCTAAGAGGCGAAGGTACGCAATGAAGGGGGGTGCACGGTAGGGGTGGGCGATATATCGAATATACCCGATGTATCGCGATATTTTAAATGTACGATGGTTAAAAGGGCTATATCGTGTATATCGAGGATCCTCCTGCTGTCGTGCGGGCTCCCACTCGCCCCCCTTCTTCCTGCACGCTGCAGGAGCCGCGCGCGAGACTTTCAGCACAACATGTAAACACGGCAGATATGAAGAGCGCTGCCAGCTGCTGAGGGGGAAAAACAATGTTCTTTCTGAGCTAGTTTGGATTAAATTGTCAGATGAGGGCATAAAAAATGTTTTTGTAGACGATGCTGAAAATAATCCCGAAGAAAGGTCGGAACTACGAATCTTTTTCACCATTTAAACAGCGGAGTGGAGCATGAACCGTGAAACGGCAGAACCGAGTGTTTTTCCAGCCTGCTGCTTCCTTAAAACAAACCACGGGTCTGAGCTCATTTAGTCATGCGTGCACCGCAGAGAGAGGTGGAGACATTATTAAATCAGCATTTTATCATTATCGCTAAAGATACGGTCCTTAGCGGCTAACAAGATGGCTAACGCGTTAGCCGTCTTCTTCCACAGCTGAGACTAACCGTGTCTTTAGCGATACAGCTGATTTAATAATGTCTCCACCTCTCTGTTCACGTTTCTGAGTGGAGGCTGTCGTGTTTTTACACAAGGATTCAATGCGACACTTTGTAGAGCAACTTAGAGAACGTCTTCGTGAACCCGGAAACAACCCCCTGACCCTTTCACAATAAAACCGGATACAGTACACAGAGGCTCACATTTACTGCAGTACTGTGATAAATCTGTTCTTGTTCAGAGGTTTTGCAGACATTGCCTGAACTTGGCACAGTTTGAAACTTGTGCACATTTTGTGGTTTGTTGTTAAAAATTACCAGCACATGCAAATAGTTTAGAGTTGTTACCTGTGACTGTTCTGGGTCAGTAAATTTTATGGCCACTGTTTACACTTTTGTTTTTGTATTTTAAAGGCCTTAAATGTTTTGATTTAACATTTTTTTAAATGTTAAAAGCACAAGAGCACCTTTTTAAGTTAAAATTATTTATTCTTCCTTTTTGCTTGAAGTACTTTTTATTTATGTGTGCAATTGATGGTTAAAATAAAATATTTAAGTTTGTTCAAATTTAGTGTTGACATTTTTTTTATCAATTTTGAATCATTTTTTCATTGATTTTGGAGATATCGCGATATACAGTATATCGTGTATCGTGATATAGCCAAAAAATATTGCGATATAATATTTTCCTCATATCGCCCAGCCCTAGTGCACGGTCGGGCAGTAAGGTGGGCAGCATCTGCAGAATCCCACTAATACGCTGTGGCGAGGGGCAAGCCGCCATAGTGAGGGAGTTCATAGTGATTCCCAAGAATGAGAACTCCTGAGAATGAATTAGGTTCTCTTCTGTCAGTTCACATGACATGAAGACCCAATAGGTCTATGTCAGGGGTGTCCAGACTTTTTCAGCATGTGAGCTACTTTTGAGATGATCAAGTCAAAGTGATCTACATACTACAGTATAAGGCACTGTTTACACGAGAACAACATGTGGAAACATTAGTGTTTTTTCAAAGTTTATTGGGGGTAATAAACAAAAAATGAGCTGGTTTACGTGAAAAATGCTGTAGTTTCCATGTCAGTCGGGTTGCCAGATAAGAAATTATGAACTATAGTACTGTGGCTTTAAAATGATAATATTTTGACCTAAACTGTCGTGTGTGCCGAGTAAAGATGTTCTAAGATTCAATTCAATTCAGTTTATTTATATAGTATCAATTCACAAAAGAAGTAATCTCAGGGAACTGAACAGAAACATTTATATATACAAAATAATAATTTAACAGAAACATTCATAGATAAAATAATAATTTAACACTATTTGTCTGAGGAGCAGACTGCTGTGAATTTAACTCCATTGCAGAACTCTCATCTTGAGCAAGATGAAGTTTGTGTTGTGTTTCTTAAACATGTGCACAGAAAAGGAGGTGGTAAATAAGGCATTTTTTAAATTTATCTGGCAACCCTGGGCTCAGCTGTATTCATTGTGCATGCAACGACTGCATGATCACAGTTACGTCCAAACTGGTGAATAACGTCTCTTTGGACCCTGGATTTTATTAGTTTTGCTCTTGCATGCTGAAAAGGGGTGAGTAACAGAAAAACACTCAGCTCTCTGCCATTATTTAAAACTGATGTTAGTGCAGAAAAACTTTGGACTGCAGCCGTCTGTATGTGCAACTTCACACAGGGAGAATTTCACACATTCAAGGGTGAGGGAGCGGGGATGGTGTTTCCCCGAAAATCTCTCAGACCTGGTTTGAGAGAATGAGGGTTGTGAATGGCTACCCTGTATGTCAATCAAGTGGTGCGGTGGGGGGCAGGTTGTTACAACGGGATGTTTGATAGGCTGACTTTTTTTTTTAAATGTCACGCTGCGATCGACCAGTACTACCATAGCGATCGACCAGTAGATTGCGATCGACCTAATGAGCACCCCTGGTCTATGTGATTGAGCACCATCTGTGTGTCCGCAGCTGCCTGAGCTTGTGTCAGCGCACAGATCAGCCAGTCATCCAAGTGGGGCATGATCTTCAACCCCTTGACCTGCAGAGGGTACAAGGCTGCTGCCACACACCGAGTGAACACATGGGGGGACAGAGAAAGACCAAATGGAAGAACTCTGAATTGAAAATGCTTGCCCTGAAATGCAAAGCGGAGAAACTGACAATGGTGCTACGCAATTGGTACATGAAAGTATGCGTCCTTCAAGTCGACCAAGGTGAACCAGTCGCTTGGAAAGACTACCTGGAGCATATCTCTGATGCTCAACATGTGAAAAGGAATGGTTTTTAAAAACACGTTCAGACTTCTCAGGTCCAAAATTGGCCGTAGTCCACCAGTCTTTTTTGGGACTAAAAAATACTCTGAGTAAAAGCCCCCTGGATCCTGCAGGAGGTTGACAGGCACTATAGCAGCCTTGGCCAGCAAGGTGTCTATTTCATGGTTCAGTGCCTGGGCTTTAACCTGGTCGTGAATAACCATCATTCTGACCTGACCAGGAATGGGAGGGCGGCAACGGAACTGAAGCACATAACTCCGAGATAGTGTTGACACAACCCACGAATCGGGCACAAGAGTGGCCCAGCGGTTGAGCTGAATGAGGTAAAGTGTCCCACCACCTGCCTCCAAATGTCATTTCCGAGCTCCCTTGCTTCTAGGAGAGTGAGAGAGATGCCGGGAGGGCTGCCTGCACTGAAGAGGAACGGGAGCTCGATCTTTGGGCAGAGTCCAACTATGAGCATGCCCTGCAGCAGGTCGTGGCTGCCCCACGGATAGTGTAGGCGGGGCTGGATAAGTATGTGAGGAGGACACAGAGGTACCTCCAGCAGGACGCCGAGAGCGTCTGCAATGAAGGCCAGCCAGTTGCTGTCTGGCACGGGTGGCCTGGGCTGAACGTCCCAAGGATGCAAGTGCAACAGAACCAAACAGCTCCCTAGGAACCACAGGAAGGCTCATCAAGGTCCTTCTACGGGGTTCAGTCAAAGGGGACTGTGCCAGCCAAACTTGGTAACATGCCTGGACGAGGGTAGATAACACACAGCCAATCTCCCTTGAAAAAAGAGCAAAGGCATGAAGGGAAGCATCCATCAGCCCTCGAGTGGGCCCATCAATCGCTAAGCCTTCCAAGGAAGTCAAGAGACCCAGTAACAAATGCAACAGCGAGTTACCCAGTCGCCCCAATCGAGAGCCCGAGTCATAAGCTCTACAGAGAAGGTCATCAGTGACCCGACACTGAAGATGAGGTCGCCTGGCATTAGCCATCAAAGCCTCATCCAGAACCACAATGAGGGACGCTATGGCGGGTTTGACAGAAGGCATATAGCCCAAGCCAAACTTGGACACATCCTGCATGGCCGCCAGGGCCCTGCCATCTGCGGTCAGTCATGAAAAAGCTTTAGTATCTATCCAGCAGGCATGTACTTCCTTTATGTATTCAGCTGAAAGGGAAACCATAAAGGACGACCTAGCAGAAGGACATTTAAAGAAAGTGCTGGAAGCAGTGGGTTGGCTTTGTGGAACATCCAGGTGCAACCGAGCAAGAGCAGTTCTCAAGGCACCTACTATGGAACTGTCCTCCACAGAGAGCAGGAGGTGGTGTGCGAACTAGCAGTCGGAACACATGAGCCAGACTCAAACTGCTCTTTAAAATCAGTTCCTGATACTACCAGGGTGATAGCATCCTCTTCAAAAGCAGAGGCCCCTGAGCCCATGTTCTGCCCCAAGTCAGGGTCCCCAGTTAGACCAGCGTTGCCCCCTTCCCTAAGGGACTCAAACAGTGCCTTCATCTGTTCTAGCGCAGAGGTGAGATGGGCAACCTGCCTAGATAGTCCCTCTGAGCCCCTGAAGCTTTTTTTTGGTCTTCTTTCGTGGAGGCCTCAAGGCCTCTGGGGCCACATTCTTCAGAGGTTGGCTCGCACTCTTTGAACCAGCCAAATGAGCTGCTCGCAAGGACAAGGGCAGAACGGAAAAGTTGGGGAAGGCCGCTTCCGTCAAGGCCTCCCTCAGATGATCCGGCCCCAAGCAAGGGGGGCACAGATTATGTCCATCCTCCAACTGGAGAGGGGCCAAACAGGCTCTGCAGCACTGCACGTCCAGCATCTTACCGGTCACAGGACTTAAAGCATCAGGTCGAGCAGGAAACGCCACTCTTGATGCTGGAGTCGAGCGAATGTACCCGAAACCCGGTTGAGCAGAAAACGCCAACAGGGGTTCCCCAGTTGCTAGCTTATAAAAGCAGCCTGACGTGCAATGACTGTTGTAGAGCCACAGGTAAAAACTGCAATACGAACACTGTTGTAACTTAAAGAAGGAAAGAGAGCCGAACACAGTTGCACAACTCAAGAAAAATGCAAGCACAAACACGGCTGCACTATAATGAAAAAGGGTAGCGCGAACACGGCTGCACTATAATGAAAAAGGGCAAGCCGAACACGGCTGCACAGCTCAGGAAAATGCAAGCACAAACACGGCTGCACTATAATGAAAAAGGGGCAAGCCGAACACGGCTGCACAGCTCAAGAAAATGCAAGCACGAAAAACGGCTGCAATGTAACAAATCAAAGTCAAGCCGAACACATCTGAACTATGTAAATGAAAAGCAAGCATGAAAAATGGCTGCAGTGTAACAAATAAAGTCAGGCCGAACATGGCTGAACTATGCAAATGAAAAGCAAGCACGAAAAATGGCTGCAGTGTAACAAATAAAAGTCAGGCCGAATACGGTTAATGAAAGGCAAACATGAAAACGGTTGCAATGTAACAACAACAGCAAGCCTACGCAGCTGTACAATATGCGCGAGCCCGAAAACGGCTGTAACACAACTAATTTTACCGCAGTTTAAAGTGGGGCAAGCCGAATATGGCTGCTACACCCGCAAACTGAAAACAAGCAAGCCTGAGCGCGGCTGCAATGCTTTCTGTAACTAAGGAAAGAACAGCAAAACGCCATACTTCCAGCCAATAAGGAAACCAATGTAGCTAGCGGGCACGCTATTGCCGGGTTAACAGAAACAAAACAACTTACCAGTTGAAGTACAATTAGAGGATACCAGCTTGCGCAGCCTCTGGAGAGCGAGACAATCCCGCAGCTCTGACCGGAGTCTCGAGGCTACCAGTGTCAAGCATAAACGTAAACCTCTTATCACCTGCATGCGAGAAGATGAAAGGGACTGGGCTACCATTGTCACGTGCTTATATAGACTCACCGGTGTCCCGGGGGGGTCACACTTGACTATTTTGGCATAAATACTCAACCTGTGTATGCGCAAGAATGATCATTCAGTGCTTTAAGCACTGCCTCTGGCGGTCAGTAGGGATGAAATAGAACTACAGTACTACCACATGAAATTTCGGTTAGACTTTTTGTGTTTAATCATATAAATTAGCTGTGTCAGCCACCTTGAATTAGACTGACTCCAACATGTATTAATTATAGACGTGCATCTGGTGAGAACCTTCTGAAAGGTTCATGAACATCCATTCATTGTAATTATAGCTATTTTTGTGTTTTATAAAGTCTATTAGCTGTGGCAATCATACTGAAATAAGTTGACTTCAATATGTAAAAAGTTGTAGAAATACATCCAGAGATTGCTTTCTGAAAGTTTCATTAAAATCAGTTTAGTTGTTCATGAGATATTTTGCTACCAGAGTTGACTCCAAATTGTTTATGACAAATAGCTGAATAAAAATCTTGTACAATCGGTATTTGCTCAGAGTACGTGTTAGGTACGGTCAGTGGTGGGCATATGAACGCTAGAGAGCGCTAAAGCGCTAATCCGCTTACAGTGGACCTAAACTTTTTGTCAGCGTTTTTGTGGTTTGACTAACTTTTATAATTTATAAGCGGATTTGTGCTATTTTTATTTAAAATGCAGTACCGCTAATAACTAATTATCTATCAGTAAAAACCAATAAACTTATTTACAAGCTCTTATGCTGGCTCCGTAGCTGCTTGTTTTACCTTTTTCCCCACCGTAAAGAGCAGAGAGGAGGGAGGGTTGGAGGGGGAGGGAGCAGAGCGGAGAACAGACTCGGATCTACCATGTAGGTAAATGATGCCGTTGCCTGGGGATCCCAATCAGCATGGGGCCCCGGCCCCGCCGCGCCCCGGCCAGTCACCTACATCCCTAACATTGATCCTGCTTGTTAATGTACATTTAACATAAAAATAATTATAGTTACGATGAAAACGATCATTAAATACGCAATAAAAAAACGGTCGATTTCTTTATCCCCCTACTAAAAATGGACTATTCCATCTTGACATCTTCCGGGTCAGAGGTGAACTCAGGGGCTAATTCTGTGGCTAGCTGTTTGTGCTGGGTTTCTTGGATAAATCCGCAGAGAACCCCGCTGTTTCAAGCCAAATTAACGCGGCCGGAGGATTTTATTGTGTGTTTTGTGTCGACCATTCGACGGTGAGTCGTTAGTTTTATGTATTTTAGTTACTTTTCATTAAATCTGTTGACTACCTATAGAATCTTGACATCTTCCGGGTCAGAGGTGAACTGGACGCTAACTCTGTGTCCAGCTGGTTGGTTGTGCTGGGTTACTAATGGATAAATCCGCAGAGAACCCCGCTGTTTCAAGCCAAATTAACGCGGCCGGAGGATTTTATTGTGTGTTTTGTGTCGACCACTCGACGGTGAGTCGTTAGTTTTATGTATTTGGGTTACTTTTATGTATAAATGCGGTGGCGACACACCCGTGTATTTGAGATTTAAAAGTGGTTTTAGGGATTAAAAGATCATTCTCTTTTTTGTTAATTTCGTGGCCGAATAGAATATATGTACGTAAAGTATTAAATAAATCCTTTGATTTTTG
This sequence comes from Garcialebias charrua, assembly GCA_038048925.1. Lineage (NCBI taxonomy): Eukaryota > Metazoa > Chordata > Actinopteri > Cyprinodontiformes > Rivulidae > Garcialebias > Garcialebias charrua. Next base: position 37,068 of record JBBPBX010019127.1, read on the forward strand.
TAATTTCATCCTTTTAGGATCATTTTAGTTACTTTTCAGTTGGCAGTGTAGTGCAAATATTGCATAACGCTGCCGGCTACCAATTGTCGAATATAAATAGCGGATTAGATTAGCTTCCCCTAATTTTCATAAGACATTTGTGCTTTTGAAATTGTGGACCTAAAAAAATTAATAAGCATTTTAGAAATTGTGGAACTAATTTTTGGATTAGCGCTGCCCAGCACTGGGTACGGTAGTAGTATCAACTTCTATTATGTCAACTGTAGGTCAATAATCTGTAAAAATTGGCCAAGTTACAGCCAGTTTTGTGTTTACCATGGTCAGCCAGCAGTGGCAGCCATCTTTAACTGAGATGATACCAAAAGGTAGTTGTAAATGGTTACTTTTTGCATGTTTCTATCCATTGTGGGGTTCATGAGCTATTTACGTTAAGAACACCAGTGGTAGAGAATGTACTCAAATACTGTACTTAATTAAAAGTACAAATCAATCAATCACCTTTATTTTACCAGGTAGAGGCCGTTGAGATCAAGATTTATTTTACAAGGGTGATCTGGTCAAGTGGTCAGCAGCACACATCACATGGTAATTGACAATAAATATTTGCATTTATCAAAAGAAAAAAGAAAACTACAATTAAAATAAATAGATGTTGACAGTTCAAAACCATCAGGATAAGACAAGACTTCTATAGGCATTATACAGTATATATAAAAACGGACAGACATCGGCAGAGTAGATACAGTTAAAAGTCAACACTGACATGTATATTGGATAAGTAGTGTCTAAAAACATCTGCAATGGTCAAGTATCTTGATGGCATTATCTAATACAGTTGACATGAAGGATCTAGGAGAGATGAGTGTTGATAGTTTCAGATCTTTCTGTAAGTTGTTCCAGGCTGAGGGGACGGCGAAGCTGAACACTCTTTTTCCTAGTTCAGTTCTAACCGGAGGAACCAACAGGAGAACTAAATCGTTAGAGCACAGGGAGTAATGACTATGTGATGTTTGTATTAAGGAGGTGAGGTATGACGGGAATAGGTTAAGGAGGGTCTTATAGATGAAGGATATCCAGTGAGTGTATCTGCGAGCGCTGAGAGATGACCAGCCAGATTTGACGTAAAGCTCACAGTGATGAGTGCGATAACTGGAGTCAGTAATGAACCGAAGGGCACTGTGATAAATGGAGTCTAAGGACTGTAGGTATTTTGATGCAGCACTCATGTACAGCACGTCACCATAATCTAATATCGGCATGAATGTTGCAGCTACTAATGTTCTCCTGGCTTTGCATGAGAAGCAGGATTTGTTTCTGAAGTAGAAGCCTAGCTTCAGTTTGAGTTTAGTGGCCATTTTGGAGATGTGGGTTTTAAATGACAGTTCATTGTCAATGTTAAAACCTAGATATTTGTAGGTGGAGACCATTTCTATTTGTTTTCCCTCTTGGGTTTAAATTTGAGGTGGGTTCTCTGGTTGCTGCTTTCTGTTGGATAAAACCATGATCTTGCTTTTGTCGGCATTTAGGACCAGTCTAAGTTTTTGCAGACGTGACTGGATAATATTAAAAGCGTCCTGAAGAGAGGGGAAAGCTTGGCTGAGGGATGATGAACAGCAATAAATGATGGTGTCATCTGCGTAATAATGGTGGGAGGCATTTGACAGATGACTGCATAGATCGTTGATCTATAAGGAGAAAAGAATGGGACCCAAGACAGAACCCTGTGGCACCCCTTTCACAACATCTAGGAAAGTAGAGGAGGATCCGGCTACATGAACAGACTGTGTTCTGTCAGTTAGGTAGTTGGTGAACCAGGAGACTGCAAGTTTTGATAGACTTATACTTGATAGGCAAATAAACAGACAAAGATGTACTCTAGTAAAGTATAAGTACCACATTAACGTTTTTACTTAAGTAAAAGTAAATAGGTACTTGCTTTTAAAAATACTTAAAGTATTAAAGTAAAAGTACTTGCTGAATGTATTACTAAATGCAATGGTCTACAGTATCATTAAGTGTGCCTACCGTATGTATATTTTCTGTAATACGTTAAAAGTGTTGTTCCAGTTTAATGAACAATGCTGCAGATCATACATGTTTTTATTGTCTGTGACACAGTTCACACTTGGACTTGTGATTCTGTGCATCAGAATTTTAGAGATGACATGTAAATGTCATTAATTAAAATAAGAAAGACGAATGATTTTACCTTTGAACGTTTTTATTTAACACAAAGCAAAACCAATGTGTCATTTTAACTGCAGTAAAAAGTTGTCTGCCTGAAAAAAGGAGACGGGAGACGGATGGACAGAGACAGATTTGGGGAGGGGAGGGGGGTGAGGCGCAGAGACAAGCCGCGCACAATTTTGGAACAGAGGAGACAGACAAACAGCCGCTTGCCATGCGCTGTTTGTACCAACAGTTTTCGTGTGTGTGTGCGTGTGTGTGTCAGCGTGAGGGAAAAGGCTGCTTTTCAGCTAGTGCACCTGCATTGCGAGCTGCTAGTTTAGCGTTTCGTCAGTGCCGACAGGTGGTTGGAGCGTTGGATAGGCGCGGCGCTCGGTTCTGTTGACGGGGCGGGGCGCCCCGCCTATATAATGGTAGGGGAAACACTGTACATCATTGGCCCAGCTGTTCTTGAAGGCATATCTAATGTTACCTGCCCACTTTGCAGTGATTCAATGGACCAACTCCCCTCTCACCATTGGTTACTTTCAAACTAACAAACACATAAAAAATTTGCAACATGAATGTAACTTGTAACTCAACGCATTATAGAAATGTAGTGTAGTAGAAAGTACAGATACTTAATGTAAAATGTAGTGGAGTAAAAGTAAAAAGTACCCACATTTAACTCTACTTAAGTAAAGTGCAGATAAATGAAAAATGTACTTAAGTACAGTAACAAAGTACTTGTACTTAGTTACATCCCACCACTGAAGTACACACATACACAAAAGCATTAATGCTCATCTTTCAGCAGTGGGTGGTATAAAAAGATAAGACTGCACTTACTCTGGGAGGCTTCACATACTCGGGCAGGTGCAGGGAACTGTCCTCCAGAAGCTCATGCAGGTACAACGGATGCCCTGAAGAGAAACAGAGCTACCGGTACTTAGAAAAATAACATGACATATGGCTTGTATGTCTTTCATTAAACATTTATAGAAAACAGTTTTGTTAACCGACCATTTCACAGTTACTAATGCACATGCTCAAAGCCAATAGTTTGCTATGCTTTGTGGATAGTATCACAATAGGGGTCGTTAGAGGTCGCCACAGCGAACTAGTCGCACGAAGACTTGGCAGTTATTTTTCGCCGGATGCCCTTCCTGACAAAACCACAGACTACCGAACTACCACAGCCCTCTGTGTGGAGCAGAGAACTGCTATCTAGCACACCCAGAGGAGCAGATGTTGGGGGTTAAGAGCCTTGCTCAAGGGCTCAGAGTGGGGCAAATGAGGGTGGGGGCAGGTGTGGGTACTTCACCTACCCCTCTACATTTTTGATGTTTTGGGTACCGGGGCTTGAACCGGCAATTTTCCGATCACAGGCCCACCTTCTCTAACCTCTGCTCCACCACTCCCCTATAAGAAATACTTAAAGCTGCACTATGTAACTTTGTAATGCAGTCTGTAACTTTTCTAACAATATATTTTTAACATATTTCTTCACTCTGTCACTATCTACTGACAGACTGATGTTAGACAAAGTAATCTCTGAAAAAAACTATAGTCCCCTTGCTTCTCTATCAGCATTTATAAAAACACTAAAAACACAGAAGCCGTTTACGCATTGGCCAGCCCTCCCCGGCTCTCCCAGCTTCTAACCCGGGTTCGGCGTCTTCGCATTTACCTTTTCCGCCCGGGATCCACCCTTGTTCTGGAACCATCTTCACCGTGGTTCTTATCGGGCCGAGCCCGACAGAGCTAGTTTCACGTCATGTACTGCTCTCATTTGATTCGTTGTTTGCAGCAGGGGCGGGACTCATTCAAACAACCTCAGCGCGAGGGTTGAATTTCATTCAAATTTAACTACAGAAACGAGAAACCCCTAAAACAATTGTTAGCTGAATTAGTGTTTCTGAGTTAAATTTTTGTTAATAACTGATCACAAATCAGCTTATGTTACAACGTAAATAACACGAAGCGCACACCCCTTTCCGCCTTTCAGCGCGACCTGAATGTCATTAAACAATAACTAATATTGTCTAACTGTTGCGCGCAGCCAGGGTTTTAAAATATAACGAATAATCTCTAACTTTTACGTGCAGCTAAAATGTCAAGAGGAGTGATTCCTATATGGGGAAGTTGGACACCTGAAAATTCAGTCCGGCCGAATAGCTCAACGAGTTAATGCATTGTCGTTTTGACCGGGAGAAGTGGGTTCGCTTCCCGCCTGGGACAAAGTTTTTTATTTTTTTATTTTTTTATTGGAGTAAATAAAAAGGAGTTTGTTAACCAAACAAACTCCTTTTTATTTAAAAGAAAATGTGAATAAAGAAAAAAAAAGTAAAATAACTTTGTCCCATGCGGGAAGCGAACCCACTTCTCCCGGTCAAAACGACAATGCATTAACTCGTTGAGCTATACCAGCGGACTGAATTTTCAGGTGTCCAACTTCCCCATATAGGAATCACTCCTCCTGACATTTTAGCTGCACGTAAAAGTTAGAGATTATTCGTTATATTTTAAAACCCTGGCTGCGCGCAACAGTTAGACAATATTAGTTATTGTTTAATGACATTCAGGTCGCGCTGAAAGGCGGAAATGGGTGTGCGCTTCGTGTTATTTACGTTGTAACATAAGCTGATTTGTGATCAGTTATTAACAAAAATTAAACGCAGAAACACTAATATATATATATCCAGCTAACAATTTTTTTTTGCCGAGTCTCCTCTCTTAAAACACGAACACTCCACCCACGTGAAGAGAGCACCCCACCCACTTCCAGAGAACTGCCCACCCACTTCAAGGCGGCTCTGCGGCAAATGCGTAATGAACGCGGGTGGCCCAGAGCCACCCAGGGGAGCCCCGGGCCATTGAGGGCTGGCCAATGCGTAAACGGCTAGAGTGACCCGTCCTTAACCAGCCAATAAAAACAGAGTTTGTAACCAGCCAATAAAAACAGAGCTTGAATTTGAATCAGCCAATAAAAACAGAGCTTGAATTTGAATTTCAGCAGAGCCTCCCCCTCAGAGCCATATATGGCTCTGAGGCTTTGCCTGTTGAAAATTTTTCTAAGTTCTGCGCTCTACAGAAAGTTACACATAGCACCTTTAAGAGTATTGTAATGAAATTCCTGCTAAAATATGTATTATAGTTGTTCTGTAATGAATGGGCTTTGGCCCCCTCTACTGGTAGGCTATAAATATGACCAGAAACTGAAATTTTATCACAGTCTTCCGAGTGCTCTGCTGTGGTAAGTCTTATAGTCCGGTTTGCTTCTGACAAAAATAAATAAATAAATAAATAAAAAAGCTCACGAGACAGTATGTCTGACGTTATTTTTCTTATAGATATTTGTGTCAGTAAAGGAGCTAACCACGTTATCATTATGCTCTGAACCACTCATTTACAAGTAATTAATGGGCTATATGCACAGAGCGGCGTGACGTATTTCCGGTTTAAAATAGTATCGTACAAGCTTCCGGTTGTAACACACACTCCAGCTTTACGAAAGTCAGAAAAGGCGAGTGGTACGATTTAAACTGAGTGTTTGTTTTTGTTTTGTATTTTTTGTATATTGTGGTTGTGTCTACACAATGACATGTAAAAAAACAATGTTTTCGTTCCAAAGAAGAGAAGATAGCTTATCAAGCTATCACTGTTGTGTTCCCAAGTGTACAGGGTCAGCTCGATGTAACTCTACTTTGAGTTTCTTTTCATTTCCTAAAGAAGATGAGTTGAGGAAGAAGTGGATTATCAACATTCGCCGGGATAATTTTGCAATTACGAACCACAAAGGTCTGTAGTCGTCATTTTGTGCCAGCTGATATGGGCAATAAGCATTTTAAAATATAATAATAAAACAGTGCCACCTGTTGGATCAGTAATTACAAGTGTGTTTGTTTTTTTCTAAAAAATGCAAAAAGCTTCATTTCTGTAACTCCTGCATTCTGAAAAGCTTTAGGATTCTTTGAGATTTTAACCAAAGATGTTGCTCTATTAACAGATTTGCAAGTTATGCCCACCTGATGTCCTTTTGGAGCCAGATAGAACCAGCCACAAATGACATCATTCGTGTGACCAGAGCTCATATTATTCAATCTGTTGTTTCAACAGTAAGCTTTTACTCTCTCTCTTATTTGAATATGTATTGATGTTTTAGTTACAAACATCGCACAACGCTGTGATTTTAATCTTTGGTTATATTAAAGCATAAACATTATTTTTATTTGCAGTCTCTCCAGCCCATTGATGAATTTTTTTCTCTTTATGACATACTTATCACTGGGGCCAGTGCAGAAAGACCTAGCTCACAAATTTAAGATCCATCAGTCCACTGTGAGCCGTATCATCACCACCTGGGCTAACTTCCTTTACACGGTGCTTGGAGCAATTGGCATCTGGCTGGATGAGGAGACAGTTAAGCAGAATCTACCTGAAGTCATACCTGCCTTCCTGAAGAAGAAGAAGCAGCTGTCAGGAGCAGATGTTAAGAAGACACAGTCTATTGCAAGGCTCAGAGTTCACGTGGAGCGTGTGATCAGAAGGGTTAAGGAGCACAAACTCTTCAACACCGAGATCCCCTTGTCCCTAACTGGCTGCATTAACCAGCTTTTTGCTGTGGCCTGTGTCCTGGTCAACTACCAGAATGGGCCCCTCGTTAAAACCTGGGCCAGAAAATGACTGTTTGACAGTTTGTATATACAATTGTTTAAAAAAAAATATATATATATAGTTGCCTCAATTGATTTTGAAGTAATTTGCTCATTTTAATGTAATTTACATTTTTTTTTTGTACTGTATAACAATCTTCTAACAGTATATTAATTTTACATTCATCTAATCTAATACTGTGTATTTCTAGTTGTTTATAACTTAAAGAATCATTTGTTTTTAAGTATGTTGATAATTTAATGGCTTTTTCATTATCAATTGTGAGTTGTCCAAATAAGATCCACAAATTTCATATTTTGTGAAATCTTTACTGTTAAATAGTTGTCCCAAACCTGTTGCACATTTGTGTATATGTATATAAAAAATCTTCACAAAAACAAATCTAATTTTTTTTTAAATCTTGAAACAATCACAACAATTGCTTTGTAATGGTAACAAAAACAGCTTCTGAAGGAAACAAAAATATTTGCATTACAACATGAGCAATTAACATATTAAGGATACTACAATTACAGCAACTTAATTTTACTGTAAATACTGTTGAACAAGTAATATTAACTTGACAACTTTGTGTTTTTAATTTTAACCAACAGATAGGTATTTTGAGAGGTAAGTACAAAAGAAAAACAAATCACATTTCTGTTTCAGAGTGGTCAGCATTACCTCATCCCTATGAACGCGCTGCACAAACATGTCATCATTAGCACATACAACAAAATCACACCATGACATTCCAGTGATGAGCAGCTGCCCCTGTATCTGCCAGTAATATGAATGACTTTTCTTAAGTTTGTGCTGGCCTTGTTCCACCATTAAGTATCCACAGTCGATGTAGCTCTGGGTGTTTGGACACTTAATTTCCACCAAGCCAAATGC